>CAUYUJ010007839.1:27500-32500 GCA_963575745.1 Prorocentrum cordatum
GTAGTAGTAGTAGTAGTACTACTACTACTACTACCACTACGACCACTACTCCTACTCCGACTCCTACTACTACTACTACTACTACTACTACTACTACTACTACTACTACTACCACTACTACTGCTACTACTACTACTACGACTACTATTACTATCGCTACTACTACTACTACTACGACCACTACTTTTACGACTAGTACTACTACTACTACTCCTACTACGACTTCACTACTACTACTACTACTACTACTACTACTACTACTACGACTACTACTACTACGACTGCTACTACTATTACTACTAATACTCAGACTTCTAGTCGTACTACATCTACTATTCTTAGTATCGTTACTACTATTATTATTACAACCACTACTACTGGTGCGATTATACCCTCCACAAGGACTACTACTCATACTACGAATTGTACTGCTACTATTACTAATACTTCACACCCTCCAGAAGAACTGCTACTACTTTTACTTTTACTACTACTACTACTACTACTACTACTACTACTACTACTGCTACTACTACTATTTTTACCAATACTACGACTACTACTACTACCACTACTACTACTACCACTACTACAACTACTACTACTGCTACTACCCTTACTACTACTACTACTACTACTACTACTACTACTACTACTACTACTACTACTACTACTATGTGTGCTACTACTATTATTTTTGCTACCATTTTTTGTACTATTACTATTATGAAGTACTGCTACGGCTACTACGACTACTGCTACTACTGCTATTACTACTACCTCTAGTACTACTACTACTACTACTACTACTACTACTACTACTACTACTACTACTACTACTACTAGTACTATTACTCGCACTACTACTACTACTACTACTACTACTACTACTACTACTTCTACTACTACTACTACGACTACGACTACGACTGATACTACTACTACTACTACTACTACTACTACTACTACTACTACTACTACTACTACCACTATTCCTATCCTTATTCCTTATTAGAATATACTCCTACTCCCCCCTCAGGCCGGCAGATAGCGGGCGCATCCGGGTGGTCCCATCCTAACCTGTAAAAAACAATACAAAATCAGCATTTTTCTTATTTTTTCCTCTCGACATGGACGTCCTGTCGTCCACGGCGATAATCCATTGCAAAAAAATACCACAAAGAGCACACGCGCGCGTTCATGTCAGAATCCTACCGAACACCGTGTGTTTGCAAGCATTTCAACATAAAAACATCAAAAACCCAATGCTTTTTCACAAAAATTGTACAAATTTCCCGCCCGGGCTCTCTTGCTGAAATCATAGGAAAACCATAGGAATCTTAAGAATTCGGTCAAATCCAGCGATTTCACGTCATCGCGCGGTGCACTCGCGATGCTCTGTCATGCACCCAGGCCGCGAATCCTGTGCAAAAAATACCACAAAGAGCACACTCGCGCGTTCATGTCAGAATCCTACCGAACACCGTGTTTTTGCAAGCATTTCAACATAAAAACATCAAAAACCCAATGCTTTTTCACAAAAATGCTTTGGGGTGTCCTGTCAGACCGTCGGGCTTCCTCCGGCCACCTCTGGCTTCCTGCGGTGTACCGGGCCATTCTCGACTCGTCTGGCAATGCGTGCGCGGCATTCAACACGCGCTCGCCAGTTCCCGTCGGCAACCGCCATCGCGGCCGCATCAGCTGTACCAAACCGGCTGGCCGGTGTGACTTCGGCCCCCAGTTGTGCCAGCTTTGCTTCTTATGTTGTGGGAGGGCGGGTGGGACGGGGCATGCCATGCTTGACTCGCTCGAGCTGGCTAGCTTGACTCCCGCTCCTACTCCTACTCCTACTACTACTACTACTACTACTACTACTACTACTACTACTACTACTACTACTACTACTACTACGACTACTACGACTACTACTACTACTACTACTACTACTACACTACTACTACTACTACGACGACTACCATTACTACACTACTACTACTACTACGAAGATAACTACTATCTACTACTACTACTACTACTAACTACGACGACAACTACGACTACTAACTACTACTACTATGCTACTACGGCTAACTACTCCTTTACTACTACTACTCTACAACCACTACTACTACACTCCTACTACTACTATTACTACTACTACAGTACTACGACTACCTGCTAAAATACTACTTCTGCGATTCTAGGGTTCAACTACTACTACGATCTACTACTACTACTACTACTACTACTACTACTACTTACTACCACTACCCTACTACTACTACTACGACTACTACTACTACTACCACCACCACTACTACTACTACTACTATACTACTACTACAACTACTACTACTACTACACGAACTACTACTACTTACTAATACTACTACTAACGAACTACTAACATACTACGAACTAACGACGACTACTATACGACTACTACTACTAACTAACTACTACTACGACTCCCTAGTAGTATGACTTAACTACTATTACTACAACGACGACTACTACTAGTACTAGTCTAGTACTAGTACTAGTACTATACGACTACTAAACTACTACTACTACTCTACTACTACTACTACTACTCCTACTACTACCTAACTACTACTACTACACTAACTACTACTACGTCTATAGTCCTACTACTAGTAACTAGGACTAGTACTACTAACTACTACTACTACTACTACTACTACTACTACACTACTACTAACTACTAGTACTTTTAGTAGTAAATGAAGAAGGAAATAATGAGAAGGATAGAGGGGGGGAGGGAGATATTTGACAAAAAATGTGTTGTTTAAAAAAATGGTGAAGGAAAGAAGGGTCTACTGTACTACACTACTACTACTACTACTACTACACTACTACTATACTACTACTCTAACGACTACTACTACTACTGCTACTACTTACTACTACTACTACTACTACTACTACTACTACTACTACTACTACTACTACTACTACTACTACTACTACTACTACTACTACTACTACTACTACTACTACTACCAGTATTACTTCTACCACTACTACGATCCAGCAGAAGACGCGCGAGATCCCAACCGCAATCACTCAGGCGAAATTCTGCTCCTGTAAAGTGTCCATCGCAATTTCAGATAGCAATGAACAAGTATGGTAACATTTCAATATGTTTTCTTTATTCGCTTCCTCCTCGGTTGGGATCTGACCGTGCCTGGTGTTTTAGACGGTTGGGATCTGAACCGTCCGGTTGGGATCTCACGCGTCCGGTTGGGATCTGAACCCATCGCCCCCCCCTCCCCCCCTCGTTCGGACTCCTCCTCCCCCCTCCTCTATCTTCCCCATCCTCCCCCTCCTCCTCCTTCACCTCCTCCTCCTCTTCATCCTCCACCTCCTCCTCTTCCTCCTCCGTTTTCCTCCCCCGCCTTAGGAGGGGAGGGGGGGCGCCGAGGCTGCCTAGCGCGCCCCTCAGCGCGGGCGGGAACATGCAGGGGCGAGGGACTAGAAGCAGGCAGGAGGGGCACTAGAAGCAGGCAGGGGGCGAGCAGCCGAGCGCGCGCGCAAACCTGCAGGGCCCATTGGGCAATCCCAGAGCAGTGCAGATCCCGATGCAAATCCCGAAAGAATTGGATTTGCATTGGAATTTACACGCTTCGTCCGAGTGTGGTCGCACAACGGGCCCAATAGGTTTGCGCGCGCGGTTTTCCTTCGTTTTCGAGCTGAACCAGCTGAACACACACGCCTTGCAGGCGGGAAGGGGCGGCTGGGCAGAGCGCGCACCGTTTGCCGGCCGAAGCTGGCGGGAACGGTCCCATGATCCTCGGCATCTGTCGCTCTTGCCATTCGTTCTCGTCCCTCCTCGCTCCTCGCCCCTCCCCCTCCTCCTCCGCCACCTCCTCATCGGTCTTCTCCCCTCCCCGCGCCCTTGATATTTTCATCGTCCCGCCCCTCCTGCTCGGTTTTCTGTTCTGCTCCTCCTCCTTGTCATCCTTGTCCTCCTCCTCCTCCTCCTCCTCCTCACCCTCTGATCCGTCGCTGTCATGGCCGTTAACAGTGTCTACAACCCCGCATGTCCGACGCCCGCCCCCCTTCGACGATCGTGCACGAGCGCGGGCCAGGATGCTATCGCTCGGTTGCGATCAGCTTCGCAAGCAACTTGCAAAAATCCCCAGGGTACGTTTGGCTAGATTTCAACACGTCTGACTTCCCGTTGACCCATTGGCGAGACGGCCAGCCCGATGCTCGCTTGGCGATAGTCGGTCGAGGCATGCGTTCGCAGTGCTTGAAATCAGACCGCCAATGCGATGTGCGCCGCGACATGCCGAGCCGCTGGTGAGCCAGGCGCCTGGAGCGCACAATCTCTGCAATCGAATTCAAAGTAGAATAAACTTCGGTCGGCTTCGTTGTCGGGGACCCATAGGCCCCTAAAAAAGTAACGTGGCGAGCAGCTTGCAGCACTCTCAGGGCGCCCTTCATCTCAGGAGTCCAATATAGCAGGGAGTTCAGGGGCTGCTCGATTATCATTCTGACGCCACGGATGGACCCATAGAAGATCATGAACGACCTGGGCTGATGTCAAGTCTTCCTCGCCCGTAGCATCCCCCTCGTTCCCCCCGTCCTCAGTTTCTTGTCAGCCTCCTCTCCCGCCGCCTCCTCCTCCTCCTCCCCCCCCCCCTCCTTCCCCCCGTCCGCCTACTCCGTTGCACCCCTTCTGCCGCCGCGGCGCTGCTTCCCTCGGAAAGGGGGGCCCGTTTGAGGAGGGGGGGAGGGGCGAGGGGGAGGAGGAGGAGAGGAGAGGACGAGAAGGAGGAGGCGGCGGTGGAGCATGAGGAAGGCGCCGCGAGGATGAAGGAAGAGAAGGAGGAGTGAGGAACCAGTTTCACGGATTCCCCCCCCCCCCTCTCTGTTAGGGTGCCGATTGGTTTACGCGGCCCTGGCTAACAAAATCATGGACGTGAAGTTCGCTTCGTTCACGTCGCCCCGAAGGTGCCCACAACCGAATGGAT
>CAUYUJ010007839.1:37500-42500 GCA_963575745.1 Prorocentrum cordatum
AACGGGTGTTGGGCATACGCAGGTGCGTTCATGGCCGAGGGTTCGCGATCGCCTGGCGCTGTGTCGAACACGTCCTCGATGCGACGGTCCGACTCTACTTCCTCGTCGAGTGAATGCCAGATCGCTCTCACGGGAGTGGCCCTCGTTATCCTGGACGTCGAGTGCCTGACGTTCACTGGGGCGTCTACATCGAAGAGCGGCCCTGGAGGTGGCATTACAACATCGAGATGCTTCTGAAACTGGCCGCTCGGCGCGTCAGGCTTCACGGCGTATGTCGAGAATGTGCCACCTGCCACATTGGCTTGCGTTGCATAGTAGCAGATGACGCACAAGTCTCTGGCCGAAAGTTTGCGCGAAGCGTACAGGCCGATGAGATATCGCAGCAGCTCTGCGCCACTATCCCTCTCCACTTGGGTGGTAGCCCGCCACGCGCGCGGCGGTGACCGACTGCGGTCGGCCATGTGAGCCAAAATGGCTAAGCGTGCCCCCCCTCATCATACCATCTTTATTTGTCATTCATCCGTTATTCATTTATCATCGCGGCACAGGGGGGTACCATCGTCAAACATAATGCGAGCGGGGTGGGGGCGGGTGAATCGTGGAACCCCGTCAGGACGAAGCGTTCCGTGTCATCAAATCGGTGTTGTAGTCATTTCATAGTATCGCGAGCTATGTTTGATGTTATACATTTACTTCGTAATCGCTTCCATGTGTGATGATTGTTGTTTCTCTCGTATCCTCCCCTCATCCTAGACGTCTCCCTATTCGTTCCCGCATCCTCCCACCCCTCATATGTTCATCCTCTTTCTCCTCCAAGCACTTCTGGCTCAAACACGATCCACACTCGAAGGTTTGTTATTACATGCGCCGCTCTCAAGTCCACGAACAAGTTCGACCACAGAGAATTCGGGTGGCAGAGAGACGGGGTGGCAACTGATCTATCACGTTGGACGCAACGTTTCACGTGAGGCCCAGGCCTCATTCAACAGCTCATTGTCAGCTTAGCCGTGGCGCAGCATAGCACGATAACGAATATTGCGATCGATGCAAGACCTCACGCGTGCCCGACGATGATGTCGTGATCTCGAGGCGCCGTGAACTACCACATCCACCCCGTTGGGCAGGACTTAACCTCTCTCTCTGATGCAGAATCCCTGGCTGGCAGTCGGGCGGACTCCCAGCGCCTTCACACATCGCACGGGAGCTGCTCTGATCGCAATTTGCCAGCGCAGAGCTGATGGTTGGAGGCTCGACCTCCCGCACAGCTGAAAATTACCGGACGCCCGCCCCTCAAGACAAAAAATGCCAGATTACCGGCTGCAGAGGGCCTCCCAAAATCCCAACGCAAATCCCAAAATCCCAACGCAAATCCCAACGCATCGTTTTGGTGAAATCCCAACGCATCATCCCTTAAAATAACAATGTTTTCTCACAGTGCGAGCCACCGGCGGGCCGCTATTCTCCGAAATTTCTGGAATTTCTGGAGTTTCTGGATTTTTGGAATTTTTGGAATTTCTGGAATTCTGGAATGTGTGGAGTGTCTGGAAATTGTGGAATTTCTGGAATTTCTGGAATCTCAGGAAATTCTGGAATTTCTGAATTTCTGGATGTTTGGAATTTCTGGAATTTCTGGAATGTCTGGAATTTCTTGAATTCTGGAATGTGTGGAGTGTCGGGAATTTTTGGGATTTCTGGAATTTCTGGCAATCGCAAAAATTCCAACCATTCCGGAAATTCCAAAAATTCCAAAAATTCAAAAAATCCCAGAATTCCAGCAATTCCAAAAATCCCAGAAACATTCCAGAAATTCCAAAAATTCCAGAAATTCCAGAAATCCCAGAAGATCACAAAATTCCAGAAGTTCCACAAATTCCATAAATTCCAGACCTGGGGGAGGAGGTGGAGGTGGAGGTGGAGGAGGAGAAGGAGGGGGGGAGGAGGGGGAGGAGGAGGAGGAGGAGCAGGAGGAGGAGGAGGAGGGAGGAGGGAGGAGGGAGCGGCGAGAAGGAAGAGGGGGAGGAGGAGGAGGAGGAGGAGGAGGAGGAGGAGGCGGAGGAGGCGGACCTGGTAGGAGAAGTAAGAGGAGAGAGGAGGGAACGAGGAGGACGATGAGGAGGAAGAGCAGGAGCTGTCACGATGCCACGCGGCACTGCGCTGCGCGCCTTACATGGCCCGCCCGGCAGGGAGAAAGCGGAGGAGGAAGGGCTGGCTGGAGAGAGAGGGGGGGAGCAAAGGGAGGGAGAGGGAACCGAGCAAAGGGAGGGAGAGAGGGAGGAAACAAAGAAAGAGGCCCCCCACGAGCCTCACGAGCCTCGAGCCTCCGCGGCTTCGACAAGCCTGCGACGCAACCCCTCGGGGCAGTGCACCTTGCTTCCTCCGCATCCTCCTGCCCCCTCCTGCCTCTTCCTCATGCACCTCCTCCATATCCCCCTGTTCCTCCTCCTCTCCCTACTCCTCCTTCTCCTCCTCCTCCTCCTCCTCCTCCTCTTCCTCCCCTCCCTCATCGTCAACATCGCCGCTACCTTCCCCTCCTCCCCGACCTCCCCCTCCTCCTCCTCCTCCTCCTCCTCCTCCTCCTCCTCCTCCTCCTCCTCCTCCTCCTCCTCTTCCTCCTCTCCTTTATCGTCAACAGCGCCGCCACCTTCCCCACCTCTTCCTCCTCCCCCTACCCCTCCTCCTTCCACTCCTCCTCCTTTTTCCCTCATCCTCCTCACCCACCCTCCTCTCATCTCCCCCTCCTCTCCAACATCGCCAACGCCGCCGCCACCTCCCCCCCTTCTCCTCCTCCCCCTCCTCCTCCTCCTCCTCCTGCTCCTCATACCTCCCCTCCTCCGCCCCCTCTCCCTACCCACCCATCGTCAACACTGCCACCCCACTGGGCCGCCTCGCTCGTCCTCCTCGTCCTCCTCTTCTGTTCCTCCTTCTCCTCCCTCCTCCCTTTCTCCTCTCCTAGCCAACACCACCATCACACCAGCCACACCACCCCACCCACCACCCAACCACCCACCCCGCTACCAAACCACCAACCTCCACCCACACCTCTATCCTCCAACCCACCCCCTCCTCCTTTTCCTCCACCCCCTCCTCCTCGTAAACGCCGCCACCACCGCCGCCACCTCCCCCCCCCTCGTCCTCGCGGTCCTTCTCCTCCTCCTCGTCCTCCTCCTCCTTCTCGCCCCCCTCCTCCTCTTCCCCCCCCCTGCCTCGTTCCCTCTTGACGACCGCCGCCGCCGCTGGCTGGGCCGCGCGAACACGCGCAGCACGAAGGCGCGGGACGGAGCAAGGACCCCGAGGACGACGCCGACGACGACGACGACGACGACGACGACGACGAGCAACCTTCCCCCAAAAGAGCGAACAGCAGTTAGGAGGAGGAGGGGGATGAGGAGGGGGATGAGGAGGAGGAGGAGGAGGAGGAGGAGGAGGAGGAAGAGGAGGAGGGGGGAGGGAAGGGGGAGGAGGGGATCGACGCGCAACCAACAGATCGACGCGCAACCAACAGACGTTCACGGATGAGGCCCTTGGAGACGCTAGCAGCGTTTACGAGGCGTTCCTCTCCGCCCCCTTCTTCGGCCCGCGCCGCTCGAAGTCCGCTCTCCCCCTCTGGGGCCGCCAGCTCGGGCGCCTCTCCGCGGAGAGCGTCGCCTGCACGTGGGTGGCCCCCGCGGCCTCTGGGTCCAGGGCGGCGCTCGCTCGCGTCGCTGGCGTCGACGCGAACGAGCTGAGCAGGGACGCCGCGAGCACGATCGTGCTCAAGGACGTCACGAGGGCCCTCGAGAAGAGCCGTGGGGGGGGGAAAGTAGCGGGACAGCAAAAAAATGCAAGAAATGAGACCCACGCAAAAGTCGCCCGCCATCTGCGCTTGCGGCGCCGGTGCGATTCCGCGCGCGAGGCGGCGCCCATGATGATCCCCCCCCCCGTTCCCCTCATTGTTCTCCTCGATGTTTTCTGTTCTCCTCTCACTCGCCCTCCTCCCGCCCCTCCCCCTCGCCCTCCTCCTCCTCCCCCTCCTCCTCCTCCTCCCCCTGGGCGTCAGCATGTCCCTCCGATGTTATCCTTCTCACCGTGACGCGATTGCTCCTTTTATGGTCCCCCCCCCCCCATCGGCCTTGCCTACTCTCTCCCCGCTGCTGCGCTGCGCCCCGCGCCGCCCCCGACCCGCAGGGATCGGTGGCGCACGCGCGGCAGACGGAAGCAGGGTGCGAGCTGGGCGGGGCAAGGGATGTCTGGAGCAGAGGAATATGATTTTTCGTTTTTGTGCATATACAGTTGGCAAGACAAGCGCGAACAGACGTCGAACGAGAGCCGCTCATGTCACGACTTATCCAATGTATCATGGCACATCAATCCGCAGCACCGCAACAAAGGGATGTGAACGGCGCGGGTAAAAACATCATTTGCGGTCGGCCGCGCCATATCCTCGGAAAGTGACGGCGACGGTCAAGCGGAAAGTGCTCGCCCCACGCTGACGTCCTACCCACCTTCACCATCCCGTCCAGGGAAACCCATCGCTGCTACTGTCAGCATGCCGAAATGAACCTAAACTCGCGGATGCCATCTGCAGCGCACGCATTGCCGAACGTTCAAAGATTGCCACAAATAGCAGAAAACAACCCAGTAACGCCGAAGCAACCAGCCGAATTGTTGAGTCCCCGCGCGACCCATGGGCGCACGCTGGGGCTCGCCGCCGGCTCCGCGAAAACGATTGCCATACAGCAGGGACGTCTCGGCGCAGCTCGCTCCGCGCAGCGATTCCATGAGGCGCCCAAAGCGTCAGACGCCAACAAGAAATTAAATATTCTCCTCCTAGCACGAACCCCTCTCCATCCATACTGCCGCCCTCGAGGGCCGAGGCTGCCAGGGTCGGCGCGCTGGCCGTAAGGCCTTAGCAATCGTGGGAACACCTTCAAACGTCCCCGGCCCAATCCAAGTTGAGGCAGGCAGGGGGCACCCGAAAGGAGGAGGAGGAGGATTCGGAGTGGGAGGGTTCGGAGCGAGGA
>CAUYUJ010007840.1:0-15000 GCA_963575745.1 Prorocentrum cordatum
CAAAACAATGCATAAAGAAACGATCAACCGCAAGGTCTTCGCAAGAACGATGGCATGCTTCTGAGCCCGACGAGGGGGCCAGGAAGCTCGAGCAGGCCAGATCGGGCTGGGGCCTGAGCCGCCTCCTCCTCCTCCTCCTCCTCCTCCTCCTTCTCCTCCTCCTGCTCCTCCTCCTCGGCGGATCCAGCGGGATGGAACCGGGCCGAGCGGTATCACGCGTCATGTAGGAGAAGAGAAAACGCTCCAGAGTAGTGGCCCTGGCCAGACGTGGCTAATGGATCAGGATTCAACTCCTGGGACATATGGAGTTCGGCATCGGCGCCTGCAGAACTCTTTGTGCTGGAAAACTGGTGCCATCATCGAAGAAGAGAAAACGCCATAAACGGATTTCTTGGATCTGCGCTGAACCCCCTCCCCTTGAGCGCGGAGCGCGCCAGGGGCGGCGCCAGAGGCGCCGCCCGCCAGAGCCACTATGTACTCTGGGCCCTGGCACGGTGCACACGGGGAGAAAATACACAACCCTTAGAGCGGGGAGGTCCTCATACAGGCGGATGCTGGAAGACGAGCGAAAACCGCCCCCAGACTATTGTCTAAACTTGTTTTAACGTTCCTTCTGTAGAGGAACATGCCCGACTGAACACGATCCTGGCCTCGGCCAGAAGAGGATCTGTACAGTCGGGGCGTTGACCTAAGGAACCCTAGAAATAAGGAGCGAGGCCCCATGTTTTCCATCAGTCAAACTTCGATTTCCTATCGAAGACCCAAGGAAAGCCTGAGGCAAGCTGCGAAACAATGAAGGAGCACGGAGCCCCTCCCCAAATGAAAAGGGCTCCTTCTTCAGCGCCCCGACTGTACACGACGTGCTGAGGCCCAGGGTGGCCCTCAGCCAGGCGAGGGGGCAGTGCCTAGGTGCCCTCTGCAGGAGGGCAAGGAGGAGGAGGAGGAGGAGGAGGAGGAGAGAATGGAGGAATGCCACGATGATGACAACAACAAGCTGATGAAGGTAAAGATGCAGGTAAAGAGCACATTTGTGAGAATGCTGAGAACAATCAGATGCCGATGATGGTGGCGAGGATGAGTATATACGAGTATGATGGCGAAACGAAACATATGAATACGCCTCAGGATGAGCACGGCGATGGGAGCGAGGATCGCGAGACCAGCATGAGGACGGGATGAGGACCATGAGACGGCGGTTTGTGATGGAAAAGAACACGGAGCAGGAGAACGGTGAGGAGAGGGAGGGCCATTCGAGGACGGATAGGAAGCGGGGGACCATTCATGAGATGTTCTGTCTAAGGGGGTGGATGGGGAGGAGGCACACCATCCACAAGGACTGAGGGATGAAGAAGGATCGTGAAGGCTCAGATGACGGCGACGTCGAATGGTAGGTGCAAATCATTGAATCAGCTACACATCAGCCAATCAACCGATGAAAACATCAACCAATCCGCCGACCCCTTTGTGGGGTTCTAGGCGTGTGAGATGCTTCCCCCCCATAATCCCCCCCCTCAGGGGACCCCAAACCAGCCCGGGACGACCCCGGACCGAGCGTGCCACGGGGGGGCAGATGGCCCCAAAACAGGCCACGAGGGGACTCAGACGCCTCCCAGACGGTCCAAGAGGGCCTGAAGATCGCCCCCAGACGCCGAAGATGGCCACAAGACGGCCCTACAGGCCGCCAAATCGCCCCAAGGGGCCTCCGAGAAAACTCCCAAGAGGCCCCAAGAGGCCAAAATCACTCATTTGCATTAGCTATTTCGAGGTTTTTGGGGTTCTCGCCCTTGCGGCTTTCCGACGCTCCAAGACCGCCCAAGAGGGCCTGAATACCGCTCCAAGACGGTCCAAGAAGCCCCAAAGACGGCCCAAGAGCCGCCCAAGACGGCCCAAGAGGCTTCCAGGACGGGCCCAACAGAGGCCCAAGAGGGGGACCAGGAACTGAAACATCTAGCCTTCCGCCCAAAGACGCTCCCAGGAGGCCCCAAGACGGCCCAAAGAGGCCCCAAGAAGCCCCCAAAACGCCCCAAGAGGCTCCCAAGAGGTTGACATAAATGTCCAAAGAGGCCCCAAAGCGGCCCCCAAGACACTTCAAAACTGCTTCCCAGAGGCCCCTGAGAGGCCTGCAATGTCCAAAAAAGCCCTTGAGCTGTCCAATGTCGCCCCCGAACAGCCCAACAAACTCAACCAGGCCCCGATACCCATTCCCCGCAGGAATCAAGGGGCCGGCGGACGTGGCGTAAGCCTGTAGAATCAGAAGATCAATGAACAACCATTGCCGCTTGGACTATATATATATATATATCTATATATATATATATATCTATAGCTGTATATATATACATATACATATATATATATATATATATATATATAGACGCCCGGAATTGGTCTGCGAGCGATGGCAGATATGGGCAGGAACTGCTGCTGGTCTTTATCCCGATCCTTCCCGTCCACATTTCGCTTCCCCACGCACCACAATGCCATTCGCATATGCGTTCGGAGCTCCGCGCAGAGGCTGCGCCGCGTCTTCTGAGAAGGAGGAACCTTGAGAGGGGGACCCGCTCCAGGGGGGCGACGCGTCGACCCCGAATCGCAGAGGTGCACCCTTTGGACGCCCGATTTTTTTGGGGGGTAAAAAAATACTCCGACGATAGGACCCCACACGAAAACCTGTTTAGCTTACCCTTTGCCCTTTCCTCCTCCCCCTGGCGGACACCCTCTCCTCTCGCCCTCTGCGCTGCCCTCTATTCCTCCTTCTATTTATATTCCTCCTTCTCCTCCTCCTCCTCCTTCTCCTCCTCCTCCTCCTCCTCCTCTCGCGCCACCTCCTCCTCGTCGTCGCCCTCCCCCATGCCCCTTCCCTCCTCATCCTCCTGCCTCTTCTCCATGTGCACCTCCCGTTCCCCCTGGTCGCGGCAAGCAACTCGATTTTCCTCGGCGCCGTCGCCGCGTCGGCTAGCGCGCGCGCGCGTTTGCCGACGGCTAGGTCGCGAAGCCGTCGGGGCAACCTTTCGGGCCAGGCCGTTGGGACAACCTCGCAGGCCGCAGGGGCGCGGGAGCCAGCCGTTGGGACAACCCCGCGGGCCTCCAGGTGCGCGCCGCGGCGCTCAGGCGGGTGGCAGCACGAAGCCCAGCTCTGCCGCGAGCTGCTCCGCCTCAGCCCTGGAATCCACCGCTCTCTTGTCGAACTCCTGGAGCGCCTTCCGCAGTGACGCCGGCGGCCCGCGCTCCAGGAACTCTCGCGCGGGCGGCCGCAGGATCAGCATGTTCCGCACGCACGTGGCGCGGGAGAACACGACGTAGAGGTGCAGCCACCACATCTCGTCCGACATGCCCGTGCGGCCAGCGTCCTCATCCCTGGCGCAGTCGATGGTGACGCCCTTGCGCAGCGTCTGGCCCTGCGACAGCGTGGAGGTCAGGTAGGACGCATGCGTCAGGGTGAACCCCGAGCGGCGCACAGTGTGCGCCCCCGAGCTGCCACGTGAACTCCTGCTCGCTGGGCCTGAACATGAGCAAGCTCCTCGCCCGCGCCTCGGCCTCGCCGTCGTCGCCAGCGCCATCGGCGCGCTGCTTCAGCACCTCGGCGACCTCCTTGTAGATCGGGGACTCCTGGAAGCCGTGCACCTGCAGCCAGATTCCCTGCGGTAGGTAGCGGGGGCGGAAGAGCTGGGGCCCGGCGCGCACTCCTCGTAGTCCCGCTCGTCGTCTGCGTGAAACTCGAAGGACACGATGGTGGCCCGTTGCTCCTGCACGAGCCCCAACTTCTTCTTCAGCTCCGTATTCAGGCCTCAAGAGCCCAAAAGTGACGACAGTTACACATTTCGGATGATCCGCTCGGATTACCAACATGAAGCGCGGGCCCCATAGGGAGGGGGCTCCCGCCTGAGACTTCCTTGCAATTCACTCACAGACGAGGCTCCCGCCTGATACTTCCTCCATATTCAGGCCTCAGGAGCCCAAAAGTGACGACATTTACACGTTTCGGATGACCCGCTCGGATTACCAACATGAAGCGCGGGCCCCATAGGGAGGGGGCTCCCGCCTGAGACTTCCTCGCAATTCACTCAGAGACGAGACTCCCGCCTGATACTTCCTCCATATTCAGGCCTCAGGAGCCCAAAAGTGACGACAGTTACACGTTTCGGATGACCCGCTCGGATTACCAACATGAAGCGCTTGCCCTATAGGGAGGGGGCTCCCGCCTGAGACTTCCTCGCAATTCACTCACCGACGAGGCTCCCGCCTGATACTTCCTCCATATTCAGGCCTCAAGTCAGCGAGTAGTGATGATGATGATGATGATGATGATGATGATGATGATGATGATGATGATGATGATGATGATGATCGTTCGATGCCGATGATGGTGAGTGATCGTTGGATGGTGATGGTGATGCTAATGGTGATGATGATGATGATGATGATGATGAGTGGGGAGTGATGGTGATTGTGATGATGATGCGGAGGAGGAAGCAAAGAGGAGCAGAGGAGAGGGAGGAGGAGGAGGAGGAGATCCTGCGCGGAGGGTGTGCAGAGAAAACAAGAACCCCACTTAGGATGTGGAGAACAAATGTTAAAACAAAAAAATAACAAAAAAAACACCCTTTGGACGCCCGAAATGGGCAGACCAGCAAACGGTGTCCAAAACCGACAGCGGCCGCTGCTGGGCAGGCGGCCTTCTGTCTCAAATGGACAACGTCCCCAGACCCCCTCGAGTCATGAAAAAATCACGACGTGAGGTTTTTGGCTATTTTCGGCCTCCGGGGGCCCTTACTGGCCCTCGGGCCCGTCAGAAAACGGCTCAGGATGAAAAGCCGGTCCTGGGGAATGGGTCCAGACTTCTGGGGGTCGCGTCATGAATGAAGGGGCCCCAGGACACACAAATAAACACACACAAATAAACATATTCCCCATATTTTCCCATATGTTCTGGGTTTCTGTCTTCCCCCCCACTTCCCATATTTTCCCATATTTTCTGGGGAATCGACGATTCATTGTGTCTGTGTTTTTTTCCCTCCCGAGTGAAAAACTCGTGGCGTCGGGGGTCTGGGCCCGCGGCGACAGCACCGACGGCGAGCCCGGCTCAGAAAGAGCAGGACATGCGGTCGGTCTTCGTGCCCCGTCTTTTTCCGCCCCTCCACCGATCGTCCCGATAGCGGGGGAGGAGGAGGAGGAGGAGGAGGAGGAGGAGGAGGAGGAGGAGGAGGAGGGGGAGGAGGAGGAGGAGGAGGAGAGGGAAGAAGTGGGGGGAACTTGTGGCATCCAAGACCCGGATGGCGGGGCGATCCACGGCGCGCGAAGGCCTCCTGCAAGGACGCCCAGCAGGATGTCGGGGGAGCTCGCAAGCTCGAGAAAGCACCCTCGAGGGAGCCCACGACGAGCTTCCCGGGAGCTGCGGAATGCGGCAAAGGCATTCGTAACGAATCGGACAACGATTCTCGGAACGCACGGCGAACTCTCCGCGGCGTTCCCTGCCCGGCACTGGAACGAGCTCCTCCGGGGCTGGCTACCCTGCGTCGCCGGCTGCTGGTCTGAAGCCCCTTATACCCAGACCCCCGACGCCATGCTTTTTT
Organism: Prorocentrum cordatum; assembly: GCA_963575745.1. Classification (NCBI taxonomy): domain Eukaryota; class Dinophyceae; order Prorocentrales; family Prorocentraceae; genus Prorocentrum; species Prorocentrum cordatum. The sequence continues at coordinate 5,574 of CAUYUJ010007840.1, forward strand.
CAGAACGTCGACCCCCAAACATCGCGACCTATTCCCCGGGACCGGTGTGTCATCCTGCGTCAAACTTTTTGACGCTCCCGAAGCCTGGCGAAGGCCCCCAGAGGCCGAAAATAGCGAAACACCCTCCGTCTTGAATTGATCATCCAAGACATCCGACGTCTCGATTTTTTCGAGACACGAGCCCCCGACCTCCCGACCACTTCCCTGGGCCCGATGTGTCATCCCGGGTCGTTTAGCGACGGTCCCGAGGCCCGGCGAGGGCCCCGAGAGGCCGAAAACCACGACAAACCTCGATCTCGAACTTTGTTCGAGACGCCCGACGTCTGTGATGACTCCAGCGGGCCTGGGTACCCAGAAACCCGATGTCGTGATTTTTTCAATACGGGGTCCCCGGAAGTCCCGACCCCCTCCCCAGGACCGGTTTTTCGTCCTGAGTTGTTTTTTGACGGCCCCGAGGCCCGGCGAGGGCCCCGACAGGCCAAATACTGCGAAAAACCTCCGTCGCGATTTTTTCAATGCGTTGGATCTCTGGGGGGGGGAGGGGCACATGGTAGGCTTCGGGCATGTCCCCCTACAGGCGGGCCAGGGGGGGGGGGGGGGCACATGGTATGTTTAGGTCGGACATGTCCCCATACCAGCGGATCCATGTCCCCCTACCAGCGGATCTTGGGCGAAGGAACAAAAATGCTCCCAAAATATACTCGACAATCGTCAAAATACTCGAAACAACAAATCGCTCCCAGACTAGTTTTTGACTATTTTTGAATAGTCCTCAGGTAGAGGGACACGCCCGACTTCATGGCAGGCAGGCTCTCACCTCCCGCGGGCGCATCTCTCGCGAGAGAGGCCGCGCGCACCGGGGGTGGGGTGTTCGTGACTGCGGGGGGGTGGGGCAGACCCCCTCGCGACTGCGGGTTGGGGTGCTCGTGTCTGGGGGATTGCTCGTGACTGGGTGGGGTGTTCGTGTGACCCCCTCGCGCTGTGGAAAACTCACGACGGGAAGTTTCTTTCGTTATCTTCGGCCTCCGGGGGCCCTCGCCGAGCCTCGGGACCGTCAAACACCTACCCAGGATGAACAACTGGTCCCGACCTCTGGGGGTCGACGCTACGAAACTATCACGACGTCGGGGGTCTGGGGGAGGAGGGAACACTCGAGGTTCGAAATTGGAGATTCGAACTGCGGGGCGGCTTTTCACAGTTTTCGGCCTCCGGGGGGCCGGTTTCGGGCCCCCGGGACCCCCGAAACTCGATCTGGGGTGGAAGCCGGGTCCGATGGACCCTGGGTGGGGTACAGGGGTCCATTTTGACCGATATTCGGCGGCGCGCCCAAGGGGGGGAAGGGACCAAGAGATCCGATGTCGTGATTTTTTCAATGCGGGGTCCCTGGAAGTCCCGACCATTTCCCCGGGACCAGTTTTTCGTCCTGAGTCGTTTTTTGACGGTCCCGAGGCCCGGCGAGGGCCCCGAGAGGCCAAAACCTGTGCAAAACCTCCGTCTTTGATTTTTTCAATGCGTCGAATCTCTGGGGATTTTGGAGAGGGCCTTGTCCGAAAGCGGCGGGACTTCTCAGACGCCCTCGCGCCGTCTGCGAGGGTCTCTCGGCGTCCTCGGGGAAGGCTCCGAAAACTTCTCCGAGGGCGGGAGGGCCTCCGAGGCTCCTGAGAAGGCCCAACCTCTCCTCCTCCTCCTCCTCCCTCCTCCTCCTCCTCCTCCTCCTCCTACTAACTCCTCTTTCCTCTCCCCTCCCCCGTCCCCCCTCATCCTTCCTTCCTCCTCTCGCTCCTCCTCCTCTCCTCCTCCTCCTCCTCCTCCTCCTCCTCCTTCCCTACGGGCTCGCCGCCGAGACTGGGGGGGGGGGAACAGGATGCGCGCAAAGGATGCAAGCCCCGTGAACGCCCCCGTGTCAAAGCTCTTCGAGCTGGGCTGGCACGTGGGCCGACACATGGAGCCAACACACAGCGTGTGAACATAGACGTTTTGAACACGGTACTGTTGCGTTTCAACGCGAGCGAATCAGGACAACTGAATCCGGAGAGACCAAATTGTACCGATACCGCTAACCGAAACCTCCCGATCATAACCCCCTGGGGATAAGAAACTCCAGGGTCCAGCGGGGATAAGACACGTTTCGCAGGAGATCTCGGCATAAGGATGAAGACGATGACGACGGTGCTGATCAATCTGATCCTGTACGCTCGTAAGAATTCGGGGAGACCAAACGGTACCGATACCGCTACTCCCCGGACCTCTCCCGGGGCGGGGGGGGGCTGATCAGGATTTCGAGGCGGATCCAGCGGTGGCGGCGAGGGTCTCCCGGGGGGCCTAACAAGGGGCGTGCGGGCGAAGGGCCCGCTGAAAGCTGGGGAGGTGCTTCCTCCTCCTCATCGGCTCTGGGCACCAACACCAACACATGGTGTCGCCTCCACAGGGTTGCGTGAGCTGATCCTGGCCTTTGGTGCTGGTGGCAGCAGTTCGGCCCCCTTGGAAGCCCGAGCATTGCCAACACCACCGAGATCGGGAGCATCTTCCCTCGGTGAAGGCACACCGCCGATCCTGCTGTTCGTGCCAACCTCGAGGCCTCCGATGGCGAGAAGGAGAAGACGAGCGTACGGCAGGTTCGTGTCGTGCCGACCCCAGCGTTGGTTTTTGACACCGCAGGGATCGTTCAACCTTGAACGATCGGCCGCTGCCGCAACGTCCGATCGTTCAACATCGATCGATTCTGGGTCGCCGGCGGCGCTCAACCTTGAACGCCCGCGCTGGGGTCGCCGCTGGTCGACACGACACTAACCTACCGTACACCTTGCTGGCAACTCTCCGGGCCCGCGGCTGGAGGTCACAAGGGGGCCGCGCGGGGCCCCTCCTCCTCCTCCTCCTCCTCCTCGCTCCTCCTCCCTCCTCCTCCTCCTTCTGCCTCCTCATCCCCCTCCCAAAATACTCAATATGTGAAAAATACTATCACCCACTTTTCCATGATGGCGTCCGGGTGATGGCCGCGCACCCTCCGCGTACTGTTTTTTAACACACAGGATCCCCGGGAAATCCCGGGAAACGACTCTCGCTGAGGCGCCGACGTCATTTTTTCCCAAAATGCTGCTCTCGTTGAGGCGCCGGCCTCATTTCTGCTCCCGAATCGTTCCGAATCGTGCTCCCGCTGCAGCGTGGGCCTCATTTTCGGATCGGTGTTTGGCCTCCGTCGTTCAGGATGGCGTTCTCGCCCCAGCGCGGGCCTTTTCTCGCGCGCCCATCCGCCCGCCACCACCGCGCCGCACCACCACCACCACCACCGCCACCACCACCACCACCACCAGCACCAGCACCAGCACCAGCACCAGCACCAGCACCAGCACCAGCACCAGCACCAGCACCAGCACCAGCACCAGCACCACCACACCACCACAACCACGCACACACGCACGCACGCACGCACGCTCGCACGCACGCACGCACGCGCACCACCACCCACTACGCACGCGCGCGCGGAGCCACAGGTCCGCTACGACACGCGTCCGCGGATAGAGAAAATCAGCGCCATGGTAAGGGAGGGAGGGAGGGGTAGGACGTCAGATTATGACGCTTGCGCCACCTAAGTGGTCTTCCCCCCTCCCCCTCCCCCTCCCCCCTTCTCCTCCTCTCCTCCTCCTCCTCCTCCTCGTCCTCGTCCTCCGTCTCCCCCTCCCCCTCCTCCCCCTCCCCCTCCTCCTCCTCCTCCTCCCTCCTCCCTCCTGCCTCCTCCCACCCGCCCGACCTGCCCCACCCCCCCGGCCCACCCTTGGGAACGGCGCCTGCCGCGAGAGGGCCGACGCCAGAGGAAGGCAGGGCCCCCGCGTCCCATGTCCCAGCCTGTAGCCATGGTCGGCGGCAAGCTCCCAAGCACAAATCAGCCGGGAGGCGCCCGTGTTCAGCCCTGGGTCGACGCGCTACAGCGCTCCAAGCACCCCGATCCCGAAAACGTGCGCGACGAGAAGAGAAGGGTCTCACGCGAGATGACAAAGCGACCTTACGCGGCGGCTGCCGCGGGCCGCCACCGCGGCACGCTACACGGGAGACAAGGGCGCTCACGCGCGACCTCACGCGGGCAGGTGACGCACGAATGTCGGCGCAAGCGACACCGTTTTTGTTGCGTCGCTCCAATGGCGACGGAGCGGGACTGGACACCGACACGCACTCAGAGGATCGCTGCGAGACGAGCTGTTTGGTGGTTACCGTGACGCTGGAAAGCGCAAACCATCGTGCGATCACCTTAGCATGTTCACCGAATAGTGCTTTTGGTTGGCTCTTGCCAGGGCACCGGGCCTGGTCCAACGCCGAGGAGTACGCAGGCGATTGCACTCGAAGTGCGCTCTGGGACAGCATTCAAACGCCAAGCTTAAACCGCATGTAAATGCGCACATGGAGTACACTGCGAAACCAACATTGAAATGCATACGGGGGGCTACGACTTAAAGGTGTGAAAAAGTCAGTGTCTACCCGCACCCACGTATAATTCATCTTTACAGGCAGCTAAAGAAGCTGCAATGCGGCAGATATTATCGTTACAGGCAGCTGCAAGCAACAGATGCTGCAGTGTAAGAAGTACAAAGCGAAGACTGGCCCTGCATCCTGTTCCTCCCCAGCCTTCTCATCATACACCTCAGCTCACACTCCATGGACTGGGTCAGCTAAGAGTTCATCCAGATCCGAGGCCGAGCCACTGCTACCAACTCCCATGCCACGGAGCAGTGAATCCTGCAAACGATAGTTCGCCGGGAAAACATATTCGGGAAAACAAGCATCACATGCGTAGTTTGGGCGTGGAGGGGGTGAGAGAGTGAGTGAGTGTGCCTTGCACCAGACGGCGCGTAAGCAGGGAAAAGAAAAAGCAATGGCCGGCGCGTGAGCAGGGGAAAAGAGGCATGCATCTCCAACAAGTCGCATGAATGAGCTGAAAAACTTGCCGCCACTGCCGCGAGGGCAAGGCAATGGGAGTTTTGTCTTCGGGGGTGCCCGCGTATCGACAAATTGCTGCCGCAAGTTCGTCGCGAGGAATAGACGATTAGATGTGTGGGCGGATCGAATGGCAGGTTTCACACAACAATTGCCGACGATGGCCCACGCGAGATGCACACCTCCCAGTGCGACATGCCCATCTCCGCTTCGCCCTCGCCTGCGGTCAGGAGGGCCTCGAAGGCCGCCGCGTCCTCCCTCCGGAACGCGGCCAGGGCGCCCACCAGCGTGTCGAAGGAGGGCCTCCGCGGAGCGTCCTCGTGCCAGCACGCCCGCATCAGCCCCAGCAGCTGCGAGGGCACGTCATCGCCGCCGTCCCAGTCCGTGTCGGGCCTGTATCCCGCGAGGACGGCCGCCTCCACCTCCTCGGGCTCGAGCTCCGCGAACGGGGGCTCGCAGAACAGGATCTCGTAGAGCAGCACCCCGTACGCGTACACGTCCACCTTGGCGGTGTAGCTCGAGCCGCTCCGCAGGAGCTCGGGCGACATCCACGGCACGGTGCCGATGCGGCAGGTCAGCCTGCTGGCCGACGTGTTCCTGGAGGCGTCCGAGCAGAGCGAGTCGGAGCTGAAGTTGCGCGCGCCGTGGCCAAGGCTGGCGGAGCTCTCCTCGCTCTCCGCCAGGTCGGGTCGGCTGGCGTCGGAGAGCCTGGGGAGACCAACGCTGAGGGGGCCCAGGGACGCGCAAAGGAAGACACAGACACGAGTCCCAGGATCCCCCATCTGCTTTCACACCTTCTGGGTGTTCGTCCGCCCCTCCTCCCTCCTCCCCCCTCCCTCCTCCCTCCTCCCTCCTCCCTCCTCCCTCCACCCTCCACCCTCCTCCTCCTCCTCCTCCTCCTCCTCCTCCTCCTCCTCCTCCTCCTCCTCCTCCTCCTCCTCCTCCTCCTCCTCCTCCTCCTCCTCCCGCGGGGTCGACGGCTGGTGGTGCCTGTGCGTGCTTCCCCTCCCGAGGTATAGGGCAGGTGCGGCCGGGCCCAGGACAGCAGAGAGCAGCCGCCGAGAGCGGGGAGGCCCTCCGCATGCCCAGGACGCACAGGACAGCCCAGAGGGGGCACCCTGCCCACGATGCACAGAAAGACCAGGAGGAGGAGGAGGAGGAGGAGGAGGACGAGGAGGAGGAGGAGGAGGAGGAGGAGGAGGAGGAGGAGGGGCGGGCCTTCTCAGAAGGCTCGGAGGCCCTCCCGCCCTCGGAGAAGTTTTCGGAGCCTTCCCCGAGGACGCCGAGACCCTCTCAGAAGGCGCGAGGGCGTCTGAGAAGTCCCGCCGCTTTCTGACAAGGCCCTTTCCAAAATCCCCAGAGATCCGACGCATTGAGAAAATCAAAGACGGAGGTTTTTCGCAGCTTTTGGCCTCTCGGGGCCCTCGCCGGGCCCCGAGAGGCCGTCAAAAAACGACTCGGGACGAAAAACGAGTCCTGGGGAGAGGGTCGGGACTTCCGGGGACCCCGCATTGAAAAAAAATCGCGACGTCGGATCTCTGGGGAGCCTCCAGACAGGCGCGAGGAGCAGCTGGGCGCCCTCCCCGAGCCGACCTCGCCCTCCTGCCTCGGGCCGGGCGAAAGGGGGGGGATAGCAAGGGGGGGGGGGTGAGAATCAACTCTCGTGGCTGAGTTTCCCGGCGCCTCCCGGCGCCGGAGGCGCCCGTGTATCGAGGAATGGGCCCGGCGGCGGGAGCACAACCAGCTGCATGCAGCAGATTTCGTACCCCCCCCCTTTTCCTATCCCCCTCTTTCGTTCGGCCCGATTGTACCTCGGTCCGACCGTACCGATACTGCTAATCCCCAGATCTCCCTGGGGGTGCGTTCTGGCTAGACTCTCGGGGCGAAGCCAGCCGTGGGGACAAAGGCCTCCCAGAGGGACTTGGGTTGGCCTGACAGGGCCGACAGGAAACTGACGCGACCCAACCTGAAGTGTGACGCGAACTCCCGCTGCAAACGTCCCCACGAAAAGTGGACCGTCCAAACTCAGGACGGGCCCGCCAAACAACGTCGGCAATAGACGCAGAACAAAAACTGTACAAACGTAAACGTTTGGCGATCCGCGCGGTTTTCTTGGATCTGCGCTGGTTCCCCCCCCCCCCCCCCGGAGCGCGCCAGGGGGGGCGCCGGAGGCGCCGTCAGGGGGGCCCAGCGCGCATCGAGGCAAACCCGAGTTCTGGCGAAGTCGAGCCTTCCGTCCCCCGGGTTTGTCCCTCCTCTCAGAGCCACGGCGTGCTTGGCTGGCTGGCGTCGTCCGGCATGTCGGAGCGCGGCGGCGAGCTGGGGCGAGAGCGGGTCCTGTCGCTCGAGGCTTGACGACTTCTGCTGGCCCTCGGCTCGCGCTGGCGCGTCCCCCGCTTGCTCCAGAGGTTCCCGGAGATCTCTGGGTTTACCTCGATCTATCTGGGCGATTTCGGAAACCCTGAACCCGAAAACGTTTTCATCTCTTGGACTGCAACTTAACATTCCCGCCGCCTTCCGCCGAACTTCCGCCAGCGTCTGCCGGCTACCGCCGGCGGAGGCGGCCTCGTCTTACTTCCGCCGACCTTCCGCCGCCCTGTCGCCGCCTTCCGAGGCGGAAGAGATGACAACTCCTTCGATCCTCGAAGGCATGGCCATTTTTGGAACGCTCCGACTTGTCTGCGTTTACCTAGATTTACCTCGATCTGCCTGGCTTGATCCCTGCGAGTCGGTTGGAGAAAAGTCGCTGAGCCCTTGGGGATCCTGGAGGAGCAGGAGGAGGAGCGAGAGCTCCCGCACCTGCCCTGGAAGTCGGGCATCGACGCGACGTGGCGCATGCGCCGCTGCGGCGTGGGTCCGGGGAGCGTGTCGTGGGCGACCTGCGAGCAAGAGGTCGACGCCGTGTCCTCACCGGGGACCCCAAACATCATGTGGTGACGGAGCGCACGGTGGCCTCGGAATCCCCAGCGGCCTCCCCAGAGATCCCGGCGCCTCGACTCTTGCGAGCCCGGGCGCTTCCTCGCCCGGTCTCGGGCCGGGCCCCCACAGATCGACCCAGCTCGAGCAGTGGCGCAGGAAGCCAGTGGGTCCAGGGTTCTGGCCGTCACCCATGCAATGTCTCGTTACTTCTTCGCGCCCTCGGCTCTCAGGGACCCCCCAGCCCCCAACGGCCTCACCGCGCGGGCCGTCCACCGCACGGTGTTGGGCCCTCGGAGGCCCCAAACTCGCTCTGAGAGCGGCCCGGGTCCCCAAACTGTGCGGTGACCCCGGATCCCCACCGACTCACCACGCGGTGCAGCCCCCCCCTCTCCTCCTCCTCCTCCCCCTCCTCCTCCTCCTCCTCCTCCTCCTCCTCATCCTCCTCCTCCTCCTCCTCCTCCTCCTCCTCCTCCTCCTCCTCCATCCTTATCCTGAATATGATCCTGCTCTTGCCCCTGTGTTTCTTCCTTGTTCCCTTGGTCCCTCCTCCCGAGGGGCAACGATAGGAGGGGGACAGGGATAGGGGGGAGATATCGACCTGGAATCGGCGATACATCGCCGATAGATCGGCGATAGGCCTCCAATAGTGAATCCGAACCTTCCTGGGCAGGTTAGGGCTATCGGGCCCCGATCGGCGATCAATGGGCGACTGGGGGTCGATGCATCCCCCCCTAATGCCTATCCCCCCTCTATCGTTGCCCCCGACCTCCTCCTCCCCCGGGCCCTCGCCCTCCTCCGGGCTGGTGGGCAGCTGCCGCCGCCCCGGGCTGCCGGCGCCGTGGGGCCCCGCCAGAAGCAGATGCAGATCGGGTGCAGCCTTCAGAGGATGAAGAGATACGCCTACCCCTACCCTTAGGTTGCTCCCACCCTACTTGAGGACCGCATCCCAGAAATGATTTCGAGCACCCGGAGAAGTGTCAAAAAAGAGTGTCGAAACAGTGTCGGGCGAGTGTCTCCCAGGGCCCGACACGTGAAAGCCCTGGAACGTTGGTACTTTTTTGAGCGCTCGAAATTCTTCCTGGTGGTCAAGGCTAGAGTAGGTTGGAACATGAGAACCCTACCCAGACATCCGGCGTCTCCAATAAATCGAGACGGCGGTGTTTCCGTGTCTTCGGCCTCTCAAGGCCTTCGCGGGGCCTCGGGACCGTCAACAACGCCTCGAAGTGACCAACGGGTGCCAAAGAAGTGGCCAGGAGGTCGGAGACCCCTGTCACGGAAAAATCGAGACGTCGAATGTCCGGGTACCCTTCCCTCGTTTTCCCTTTTCTGGGGGCCCCCCGGGAGGCCCTCGTCGCCACCGCTGGATCCGCCTCGAACCCCTGGTCAGAACGCACCCCAGGAGAGGTCCGGGGGAGTAGAAGAATCGGTACCTCTTTGTCTCCCCAGGGGGGACGAAAGGCACCGATACCGCTACTCCCCAGACCTCTCCCAGGGTGCGTCCTGCCCAGATTGAAGGCGGCGGCGACGAGGGCCTCCCCGGAGGCGTCAAAAGGCGAAGACGATGGGAACGGTCGCGCTATCG
>CAUYUJ010007840.1:20000-25646 GCA_963575745.1 Prorocentrum cordatum
GATGAAGGCGCTGCAGGTCTGGGTGCCGGTTGTCGGACCCCGATGGGGGCTCCCATTCGAGCGGAGACCCACACCCGACAACACGCACGGTCGATGGGGGTCGGAGGTAGGGCTCCGACTTCGCCACGAGCTCGACGAATTCCGAACCCGACCCCCGCAGCCCATCGAGCTGCCTGAATCGAATCTCGGCGAGGGTAGGGTTTTGGGGCTATAGCTCGGCATTCGGGCGGCCGCTCGGGACCATCTGGGCACCCCGGGAACGTCCTCGGCGAGAAGCAGCTGCCGGACGGCTCCCCGAGGCGGGAGACCCGCCGAGAACCATTGCTCCCGAGCGCGAAAAATACCCGTACCCTTACCTAGACAGGGTGGCAAGGGGCTGGGGGGGCGGTTCGTCGCAGCTGACGGCGGCTGCACAAGTGTAGAAACGACAGCCGATCGAGCATTACAGACCGCTGTCTTCTCGGGGCGCACGCTAGCACCGATCGCACGTGCGTTCGAATCGGCGGAGTGCCCGACCCTGCGTTGGTTGTTGTCGATGTAGACCAACTACTGCGGAGGCGCGCCCCCAGACACACATCCGGGCGTTGAGGAGTCAACGCGCACTCGGGGGCGCATGCGAACAACTCTGGCGCGAACGTCATTGCGCGACAACCGCCTTATCGCGAATTGCTCGATGCAGACACATCGCGAATCTGTGCCCTGGGCGAGGTCGCCAGAGGCCGCCCCCCTTGGACGGCCGTCTGCGGATCACCCCAGCTAGGTACGGTTGCCCCATGAAAACCCAAACAACATACCCGTACCTAGCCGGGGTGCCGCAGCTCACCCCAGCTAGGTCCGGGTATGTTTCGGTGGTTTCAGGCAGGTCCCCGTACCTGGGCCGAGGTGGCGGCAGGCCCAAAACGCTCTCGAGCACATATCATGCCCTCCAGAGCCGTCCCCGACGTGGCCGCTGCGGCCCCCCTGGGGGCGCGACATTGCAACGTCGTTCCTCAGGGCAGGCCCAGACGCATTGGTTGCCAGGATAGCGAGGAAATGCAACTCTTGATCGATTGGGACAGGCGCCGCCACATACGGGCGGCTTTGAACCGCGCACGCACCACGATGCCCCGAGACGTCCCTAACAAAAACCAGCGCTTGTCGCTGCAATCAGACACCCAACCATCGAGCGCGCCGTTGCGTCTTGACGCGCGGATGCTGCACTGGCGCGCGCGGGGCAAGCTGACCGGGCACAATAGCTAGCGCCCAGTCCCCCGGACGGCCCATCTCACCTTGGCTGGCCCTGGGTACGGGTATCTTTCGGACCAATGAATTGCGAAAAGGGCCAAAAGCCAAGCACCTCGAACCTCCGGCTTTCGCCGCCGATTTGCTGCGCGCCGCCGGCCTTCCCAGCGCAGCGCCGCGCGAGCCCCACGGAGCCCGACCTCGGTGCTGCTGCCGCAGCAGGCCGGGCGCCGGTTGCGCCCACTGCTGGCGCGCCACGCGCACCCTGGCCAGCCCGAAGTCGGTGACCTTCGCGTGCGGCACGTCCTCAGAGCGGCAACTCCCCCTCCTCCTCCTCCTCCTCCTGCTTCTCCTCCTCCTCGCTCTCCTCCTCCTCCTCCTCCTCCTCCTTTTCCTCCTCCTCCTCCTCCTCCTCCTCCTCCTCCTCGAGCGGCACGTCCTCAGAGAGGCAACCAAAGCAGGGCTCATTCCCATTGCTCCGACTCGATCCGATGGACATGACTGACATGATCAGTGGAATTTTACACCGCCCGCAAGTTCTGCAAGGCGGGGATTTATCCATATCCACCGCCTGGGAACCGACGTCCTGGTGCTCCAGCGGGCGGTGGATATGGACATATTTCGGCCCCCGGGGGGTTGAATATGTCCATATCCACCGCCTGTCGAGGCTCCGAGCGAAAACTGACCGTCCAGGCGGTGGTCATGTATGAATTCCCGCCTCGGGAGTTCATCGTGAGAGGAGGGGAAACCAAACCTTCGCAGGGGTCGCAGAACGCAGGGATCGCTCAAGGGCGTCCCTTGTCACCGTATTCATTTGGTATCGTCATGCTGGTTCTTCTAGGGGAGTGGACGACAAAATGCATAGCCACAGTCAGTCGACATCCAAGAAGCCGCATCTCATCAAGATACATTCTCTACGCCCACGACACGCTGTTAGCATCGGAGGACCAATGTGTTCTTCAAAAGCACTTGGACGTTATCGCAGAAATCAGGAAAGCATCTGGTTTGGAGCTCAACGCCAGCAAAACCATATTGCTAGACATTGGATGCGCGTCCACGGAACTTGGGCCGGGAGGCGAACCGATTCAGTGCCAAGACGACGCTGTATATTTGGGCGGCTACCTGAGCACAGACGGGAAAACCCCAAGACAGAGTTGACACGACGTATTGGTGAAGTGAAAGGGGCTTTCCAACAACTCGGTGCTGCTTGGAACCACGCAGGCGTATCTCGTCGACGAAGAGTTCTAGTACGGGAAACTTGTCCTTTCTCGAAGCTGCTACGTGGCCGTGCATCATGCCCGCTGCTTGCCGCCGATCGGGAAGAACGCAACGGGTTTGAGGCTCGTCGCCTTCGGAAGATCCAGGAAATCCCGCCGTTCTTCATCTCGAGGGTAGGCTGCCGAAGCGAGAGAGAGAGAGAGAGACAGAGAGAGAGGCACAGCTGAAAGTCTGTCGACAACCCCATTGCGGAGACAACACACATGGGAAACTCGCCAGAGATCAGCCTGGAGCGCTGCCTGGACACATGCTTTTCCAAGACGGCCAGGCGGGCGAGATCTTACCCAGAAGTTGGAAAATACGCCGCAAACGAGGACGACCTAGAATTCAATGACTACATGCACGCCTGCGCCCTGCACGTTGCGGGGGGCGATCCGGATCGTTTACAAGATCTTCTGAGAAGCTCGCCTGCGCAGTGGGAGGCTGCCGTGGTACAGTACCGCAGGCATACTTAGCTCAGTGCCCTCTTCCCCCAGTCCTTTCCCTTCGCCTTCCCCCCCTCCCCCTGCCCTCTCCCCTCCTGCATGTTGTCCCGTTGATGCATTGTCTTCCGCAGCCCGGAACTTCCCTACGCTCAGTGTCTGTGTTTCAGCGCTATTGCATTCGCGATGCAGTATTTCACATTTGTCTTTGGCCGTCGTATCGTGTGGATTTTCTGCCGATGCGCCGTCCAGGCGCGGCTTCGTGCGTGCGTGCGACTCGATCCGATTCCGATTCCACTCGACCTCGAATTCCGATCTAGATTTCGGCTTCTAAGTGGAAGACTGACTAGACTGCCGATTTCCGCCAGTTCGACTGCTACCGACTCGCCTGCCGATTTTCGCCGATTCGCCTGCTCCCAACTTGGCTGCCGATTTCCGCCGATCCGATTCAATACGATCGCCGATCCGACTTGTGGATTTGAGTCTGTCCAGTCTCGGCCCCGGAGACCCTCACAGATCGGTCGGGCCCGAGAAACACCGCAGAACGACCGAGTCCGCGCCTCTGGTGGTGGTTCCTCACCGTGTGGCAGGATTTTCGCGACGTCCAATCCCGCGGGGGATGGGGTGGGGAAGCAGAACGACATTGATTGAAGAAGAAACGCGCCATAAACCAAAACTTTTGGCGCTCCGCGCGGATCTCTTGGATCCGCGCTGGACACCCCTCCCTGGCGCGCGGTGCGCGCCAGGCGCGGCGCTGGAGGCGCCACCGGCAGGGAGGTGGCCCAGCGCGGATCGAGGCAAACCCGAATTCTGGCAAACTCGAGTCGTCCGTTCCCCGGGTTCTTCCCTCCTCTCGGCGCCGCGACGTGCTTGGCTGGCGCGGCTCCAAGAAATCTGGGGGGCCACATGCGAACCCCACCTCTACCCCCCACGATTTCTGAGCGATCAAGTGAACCCCACCCTCCCCGTTGGGGAATCCCACGACAGGTCCCACAGCAGCTAGACCTGATGGGAACTGTGTGAAGCCTTCAAGATGGACATCGCGAGGAGGTAAGTTTGTCCGCCACCCTACCCGAGGCACAGCGTGTGCCCTGCACCGGCTCAAAAGTCGAAGCTGCCCCCCTGAAGATCAAGGGAACTGTTGGGGGGTCGGGGTAGGCTTCGCATGTGGCCCCCCTACAATCCGCGCGGAGCGCCAAGAGCTTATGTTTCTGGCGTCTCCTCCCACAGGCGGATGTCCGAGGAAGAACAGAGGATAGCCGAACAATGCTGGAGCCTAGGCAAGAATGGCGGACACATCGCTCCAGAGCGTGTTTTTTTTGCACTCGTGTTGAATCTTCCCCCAGGCACAGGCCCGACTTGACGCCGGCCGAACCCGTTTCTCGGAGCAGGCCTTTCTGATCCAAGATGCACCACCTCGCGGAGGATCGGCAGCCTGGCGGCTGCCACGGCGTGGGGCTCGCCGCGCAGGCTGGGAGGTGGACCGCGCCCCCGCGCGCTCTTCGGGCGTTGGCAGCACTGGGTTTCGTGGAACCTGGTGTTGTGATTTATACCGGGGGCGCCCCCTCCCGTCCCATGTCCACCAACCGGAACTGCCGCCACCCGAAGAACACCATTTACAGCAAACCTAGTTGAGTGACTCTGGCCAACTGGGGGGCCCCAGGGCCCTACCACGAACCGGGTCCCCTTACCCGGGGTCCTGGCTACACCCGAGCCGTGACGGAGCCACGGCGCCAAGGACTCTGGCTGCTCCCGCCTCCGCGGGGGCCCTCGCATGGGCGCCGGGGGGGCGAGAGTCTCCCCGGGGGGGGGCCCGGCGCCGCGAGACGGGCAGGACGGTCGGGGGATCTGGCGCCCGATAGGGGGGCACATGCAAACCCTACCCCTACCCCCCACGATTTCTGAAAGGGAAGGTGGGGTTCACTCCGTTCGGGAGCTCCCCTGCGAAGTGAACCCCACTTTCCCCCTCAGAAATCGTGGGGGGTAGGGGTAGGGTTCGCATGTGCCCCCCTATCCGGAGGTCCACGCGGGCCTCGTGGGTCGCCTGCTGCGGGTAAGTCTATATTTGATGTGTTATATATATATATATATATATACGTATATATATATATATATATATATATGTGCGTGTGTACATATATATATATATACACACATATGCAACACGTGTTGGTTTTTCTACACCATTGGCCCCTTCACCAGCATTATCAGAGTGAGGGGGCCGAACGGTCATTCATTGTCCTTGGGTGCGTGGCTGAAGTGGAATTCCGCGGTGCGGTTTCTCGTTGTTGTTTGTTGTTGTTTGTTGTTTGTTGTCGTCGTCCCACCCGCAATCCGCCCCGCGACCCACCCGCGACCCAACCCGCGACCCACCCCGCGACCCACCCGCGACCCACCCGCGACCCACCCGCGACCCACCCCGCGACCCACCCCGCGACCCACCCCGCGACCCACCCGCGACCCACCCGCGACCCACCCGCAACCCACCCCGCGACCCACCCCGCGACCCACCCCGCGACCCACCCCGCGACCCACCCCGCGACCCGCCCGCGGCCCACCCCGCGAGCCACCCGCGACCCACCCGTGACCTACCCCGCGACCCACCCGCGACCCAAACCACGTTCAAGGTACAAACCACCATTTTCGGCGCCTGCGGCGGGCTTTTTTGCATTCCTTCCAGGTGGAGAGCCCGCGACCCACCCCGTGACCAACTCGCGACCCAACC
>CAUYUJ010007840.1:25746-44107 GCA_963575745.1 Prorocentrum cordatum
TCCTCCTCCTCCTCCTCCTCCTCCTCCTCTTCCTCCTCCTCCTCCTGGACCCTCTGCCTTGCCGCTGGCTCCTGCCGGCGGGGGCCGCGTACCGGCCGGGCGGGCGCGGCGCGCGCCCGGGAGACGGCGGACCCGATGGCGGCGCAGCCATCGGGGCCCGCGGGCGGCTTCGAGCCGCCGGCGCGCTTCGGCGCCCGCTGGGCTCGACCGCCTCGGAGCCAGAACGGCTACGGTTGGGCAGCAGCACAAGCACAGGCATATGAACAGGCCCTTCCCCTCCTGCACAGGCACATGCACAAACACAGGCACAAGCACAGGCACTGGCACAAGCACAGGCACAAGCACAGGCACAAGCACGAACACAAGCACAAACACAAGAGCGAGAACCAGCACAGCTCGGCTGCCTCGGCACCGGGGCAGGGCCCTTCCCTACAGCACAAACACACGAGCACCATCCCGCATGGACGCACCCATGCGCGGGTGCAGAGCCAGGCGCCGCGGACGGAGGACGGCACTGCGTTCGAAGCGCGAGGGGGGGCGGGAGGGAGGCGCGAGAGGCGAGGTGACGAGGGTCGGCGAGGCGAGGTGACAAGGTCGGAGGGCGAGGTGACCGTGTGCAAAGAGTGACCCCAGGCGCGCGGCTGTCGGGGGCGACGGGGGGGGGCCAAATCCAAGCAAGTCGAGCAAGTCCGCCAGTGCTGGTGGGGACCTTTTTCCCTACCTACGCTCTGCCTAGAAGGGTTCTTACCCTGTTTGCTTAAAGGGGCGGGCAGTGGGGCTCGCCCGGGGCGGTTCCCCCAGGATCCACCCCGCGGTTCCCCGAGCTACGTCCCCTTAGTTTAGCGTTGCCTATCCCATCTTAGCTGAGCTATTTCACCTTAACTTAGCTTAGCCTAGCTTAACTTAGCTTAGCTTAGCTTCATCTTAGCTCAGGTTTAGCTTGGCTTAACTTAGCTTACATTCATCTTAGCTTCGTTGAGCTTTATCATAACATTGCACATTAGAGTATAGCATAGCGTAGCATAGCATAGCGCGGCACAGCAAATCATAGCATAGCCCAGCATAGCATAGCATAGCATAGCACAACATAGCATCGCATTGCATAGCACAGCATAGCGCAGCAAAGAACAGCACAGCATAGCACAGCGCAGCCTAGCATAACATATCATTGCATATCATATCTTAACATAACAAAGCACAGCATGGCATAGCATAGCTTAGCACAGCTTAGCACATCATATCATAGAATAGCATATCATAGCACTGCATTTCATGGCATGACATCACATAGCACAGCAACTAATGCTGCTTTCCTAGGGGCTCCAACTTCTAGGTCGGGTCGCACTGGGGAAATTTTATGTGCCTGCGCCACAAGTCACTTCGACTCCAGGTCACTCTCACTGGAGGCCTCCCAAGTGGAGCCGGAGATGGGGTCGAAGGATCGCGCCGCATCGACGATGTATCGGCGATGCATCGGCGATGCGGCGGCGACGCCGGCGCGGAGAAAATCGGGCTCCGAACAAACCTTCGGCGCCCCCGCGCGGATTTCTTGGCTCCCTGCGCCGGACACAGCCCCTCCCTGGCGCGCGGAGCGCGCCAGGGGCGGGGGCGCTCCGGCGCAGACCCAAGAAACCCGCGCATCCTTCGAGATGCGCGTCAGAGGGACTTGCATCCTTGGCGCCGCCTTCGCGCGGAACCAGCGTTAAACGAGCAATTTTCGCGGCGGCAACCTTGTTGCCAGGGTGTCCCGCTGCAGGGGTCGTTCGGCCGTCCGCGCCAGGGCGCCCAGCTCCGCAAAAGAAAGCGTTCTGGTACGCAAACACCGATATTTCTGTCGGATCCTACCTCGCCTCCTTACCATCACAGAGGGGGCGAACAAAAATCCATCCCGACGATTGCCACCGCGACACGCGAGGCCGTTTTTCCCAAACGCACCCTTAAAGAAGTAATCGAGCAGGGCAGGGCCTGGCAGGGTTGTTTCGTAAACGCACACGGGCGTTCAGTAAACGCTAATTGTCCGGTCCTGGGGGAGGGGGGAGGAGAAGGAGGGGGAGGAGGAGGAGGAGGAGGAGGAGGAGGGGAGGAGGAGGGGAGGAGAGGAAGGGGAGAGGAGGAGGAGGAGAGGAGGAGGAGGAGGAGGAGGAGGAGGGGGAGGAGGGGAGGACGAGGAGGAGGCAGGAGGAGGAGGAGGAGGAGGAGGTAGGGAGGAGGAGGGGAAGGAGGAGGAGGAGGAGGAGGAGGAGGACGGCGGAGGGGCGGAGGGGAAGGAGGAGGAGGAGGAGGAGGAGAGAAGAGGAGGAGGAGGGAGGAGGAGGAGGAGGAGGAGGAGGGAGGAGGAGGAGGAGGAGGAGGAGGAGGAGGAAGAGGAGGAGGGAGGAGGAGAGGAGGGGAGGAGGAGGAGAGGAGGAGGAGAGGAGGAGGAGAGGAGAGGAGGAGGAGGGAGGAGGAAGAGGAGGAGGGGGGGATTAGGCAAAGGAGGGGGGAAGTATGGAGGAGAAGGCGGAGGAGGAGGAGGAGGAGGAGGCGGGAGGAGGAGGAGGAGGAGGAGGAGGAGGAGAAGGCGGAGGTGGAGAGAGGCGGCTGAGGAGGAGGAGGACGGAGGAGGAGGAGGGAGGAGGAGGAGGAGGAGAAGGATACGGAGGATACGGAGGAGGTTACGTAGGGAGGAGGAGGAGGAGGAGGGAGGAGGAGGAGGAGGAGAGAAGGAGGAGGAGGAGAGGAGTAGGAGGAGGAGGAGGAGGAGGAGGTAGGGATGAGGAGGAGGAGGAGGAAGGAGGAGGAGGAAGGAGGATAGGGAGGAGGAAACAGGAGGAGGAGAAAGGAGGATAGGGAGGAGGGGAGAGGAGGAGGAGAGAGGAGGATAGGAAGGAGGATAGGGAGGAGGAGGTGGAGGAGGAGGAGAAGAGGGAGGAGGAAGAAGACGGGAGGAGGAAGACGGAAGTTGCTCGCCGATCCCTTGGGCCGTGAGACGACGGAGGTTGTTCGTGGTAGTACGCCCCTTCTAAGAGTTAAGAACATTGTACGTTAAGAAGGCTCACTCCACTACCCAGCGCTTTGCTAGAGTCCAGGCCCAGGTCTGCGAAAATTCAACAAACAAGGGAGGCTCCAAGAACACGAGAAGGGTCCAGTCCACCTGATGGACCTTCTTGAGCGAAACCTGAAGTCCATGACCGTTCCTGCTTCCTCTTGAGACGTCTGAAGTGGTGTAGGCCCCTGGGGGCCCTCGCCGTGCACTGGGGCCGTCGAGTGACGATCCAGGAAAGATCAGCTCCCGGGAAGTGGTCCAGAGCTCCGGGGGAGCCCGCCTTAGCAACCACCAAAGCAACGGAGGTCTGAGGTCGGGCGGCGCGCTCCTTCCGCAGCAGCGGCTTGCCCAGCCCCGGCATGGATCTTCGCGACGCGAGGCTGTCGCCGCCGCCGTCGCCGCCGTCACCTCTCCTTCGTCGTCGGAGCCGCCGACGCTGCCGTCGCCGCTGGCGACCCCAGCTGTGTCCTCGACGACCGAGACGGCGAGGTGCTGCTGCTGCTGCTGCTGCTGCTGCTGCTGCTCCTGTGGAGGCTGGGGAGGCCCCAGGCAGCTAGCTTCTGGCCACGGGATGCTCAAAAACTCGATCGGCTCAACCGCTAATGTTACGTCCTGCTATATAATCCTTCACAGTGCCGCATGGCAAGCTGGCGCGCGGCAGAATGCCAAGCGCTGCCAGGCAGGGTTCGTTCTCCTTGGTCCTCTCCCCCCCCCCTGGCCGCCTGGACGTGCACCACCTCTGGTCCCGTCCTCCTCCTCCCCCTCCCCCTCCTCCTCCTCCTCCTCCTCCTCCTCCTCCTCCTCTGAGGTGCTAGTCCTCGACGTCGTCCTCATCCTGCCTCGCTAACCTCCTCCTCCTTGTCTGGCTCCTTCCGTCTTCCTTCGCGGGCGCGCCCGCAGGGGGGAGGCAGAGGCGGGCCTTCTCCGACGGCTTCTCGGAAGCCCGCCCGCCTTCTACGAAGCATTCCAGGCTTTCTCCGAACCTGCAGGCGGCTTCTGAGAAGCACCGCCTCCTGCCCAGGAGGCTAGCCCCCATCTGACCTCCTCCCTGGGAGCGCCGCTGACTCCTGCGACTGCCTCCTCGTCCTCCTGCCCCTTCGTTCCTCCTCCTCCTCCTCCTCCTTCTCCGCCTCCCTCTCCTCCTCCTCCTCGTCCCTCTCCTCCTCCCCCTCTCGTCCTCGTTGCCGTCCCCGTCCGCCTCCTCCTCCTTCTTTTATTCCTCCTCCTGCTCCTCCTCCTCTTCCTCCTCCTCCTCCTCTGTGGTGCTAGTCCTCCTGGACGTCTTCCTCCTCCTGCCCAGTCGCCCAATCGCCCTCCGACTCCCTCTCTGTTGGGCGCAAGATTTCCATCCACCGACATGGCCGCAAGGAGTTCCCTGGTCGGCCAGGGTAAAACCCCTATAGAGCACCCGATGCTGATTCCACATGTTTGCAAGTGGGTGCGCTGCATCGGCCCTTGGATGCACCGTTTTGTATGCGTTTCAAGGGGCGCGAAAGCAGCGCCCACGGCGCCCTCACGGGGCGCGCGAGTAGCGGTGCCCTACGCACCCTTTCGCATGGAGGCTGGCTCCTCCGGGGCCCGATCAACGCCGAATGGAAAAGCCATGTCGGAGCAAGCTCCACCCGATCTTTGCCCTGGTCCTTCCCCCTCTCCTCTCCTGCCCCTTCGCCCTCCTGCCCCCCCCCAATTCCTGTCCGGCCCTCTGCCCCCATGGCTGCGCGCCCCGCTGAGCCCGGCTGGGGCCGCCTCACATTCCGGGCCGCCGCCGCCGATGGGCGCCCCCCCCCCCGCTCTGCCCCGAGCTGCGGGGCGGCCGGCGTCGTGCGTCGTCGTCGGCCGTCGGCCGTCCGCGTCGTCGTTGTCGCCGTCGCCGTCGCCCCCGCAGTGCCCGGCCCCCTCAGCTCCCGTTCGGGCCTCCCCCCCGCGTGGCCCGCCTGGAGGTGCACCACCTCTGGTCCCAGACGAAGGCGAGCCTGCCCCTGCGCTGCGCTGCGCACACCTCTGTCACCTGGGCCCGCACGGGAGAAAGGGAGGAAAGCGCCACCTTCGCTCCTCCTCCACTGGAGGAGGACGAGGAAGAGGTGGAGGGAGGAGGAGGAAGGTGGATGGCGAGGAGCAGGAGCAGCAGCAGCAGGAGGCGAGATGATGTGGGAGGTGGCGCGAGAGAGAGAGAGAGAGAGATCCGCCGACCCCCGCTTGCCGGGGGTGCAAGGGCGCGTGAGGTGATCGGCTGTGCACCTCTCCCTTTCCCCCTCCCCGGGGGTCTGAAGTCCGAAGAGCAGGGGGGGAGGGGGGGGCGGGCGAGCTCGTCAAATCCCCCCCGGGTTCTCGAGCATCCAAGCGTGCACTTCGCGGCCTCCAGGATGCCACAGGTGCCGCCCAAGCTGGCTCAAGCCGGACTCCAGCACGCCGGGGAGTCCTCAAAGACGACCAAGATGGCCTCAAGGAGGCCTCAGAGGCGCCCCAAGATGGCTCCCAAGACGACCCACGAGCGGGCGTCACGAGGCACGAACACCAACAAAAACGGAGGGGCAACAGATACTTGAGCACATTCTCATCCTTGGTCTTGGCAGCGTCCATGACGGCCCAAGAGGCTCCCAGGATTTGCAGGACGGCCCACCACGACCCCCCCCCCAAAAAAAACAGCCCCGCGACGGCCGCAGCGGGCCCCGAGGCCCGAGGGGTCGGCGGAACGGCGCACGCCCCCCGAGTTAAGAGACGCACGACGAGAGAAAGAGAACGAGAGAGAGAGATGGAGATAAAAAGAGAGCGAGAGCGAGATGGAGAGAGGGAGAGAGAGAGGGAGAAAGAAAGAGAGAGAGAGAGAGAGGACGATGATTGTACGGGGAAGGGGGACCGAAGTAGGCCGCACAGGCCACTGATGCAATACGCCCTCCGACCATGACCCCCTCCTCATGAGTGGCCGCAAGTGTGAAGGCCCCGTGGGGAGGCATGGTGGGAGTCACGCTTGTCTGAAATGCGCACCAGCTCCAGTCGTCAGAAACGCTCGACCATCATTACGAAACACGATGGGGACGTAGCATCCATCCGTGTAACTGCCAGACGCTTTCAGAAACGTGTGCGCGACCGTTGGCAAAGACCACGGCCTTAAAAAACAGAGGCCACCCACCATCCGTGTGACTCCTGGGAGTAGGAACGGCTTCGGGACCTCTTGATGCTGTAAGCTTCTTGTCGAGAGCCAAAATCTGAGAAAACGGGACCGCCCTTCGTCCGCGCATGTGAACCAAAAAACACGTCATCCCCTGGAGCCGTCATATGCTGTGAGGAAGTGCCACATGAACAGCAAGTACTGAGTACAGCTAGCCCTCACATAGTACAACTCCTCGGAGTGTGTGAAGCCGAAGCGTGCACGGCGCTGATGCACGTTGGAACTGAGTTGCACGTTGTCCAGAGACCGTCGTCGGAAAAGCCTGCGCGGCAACGGGCAACACGTACATCTTCAAAACGACCAATGCTCAATCCGTGTGGCTGCTGGGCATTTCAAGATCTCGAACGATACCTTGTGAGAATATTTCCAATACGATGGCCCACCAGTTCAAAAGCACCACCCTCACGATCCGCAGACCTGTCGAACGCCTAGAAAACCAGAAGTGCGCGGGGCTGGGGCGAAACTGCCATTTTGAGAACAGGCCCAGCTCCGCCCGCGTCGCTGGAGCGAGGCTTGCAAGACGGATGAGCTGCGCGCCGAGAACTTGAAAACGCCCCGCCATCCATCCGCGCAGCTGCTCGAGGGCTCCAGGCTTTATAGAGGCACGAGCTCCTGCGGGCGTCTCCTCGCGAAGCGCGCGGCCTTCTCGATCGACGCGCCGGGTGGCGCGACGAGAAGGCCAACCAGCAGCGGACACGCATTCAGGGGGGATGGGCCGTGGAGAACAAGGAGAAGGATGACGAGAACATGAAGATTTATATGCGGGGAGCGGGGGCGGAGGGCGGAGGTGGAGGACAAGAGGGGGAGAGAGAGGGACACACGCCCTGCTGCCGAGCGCGCTCGCTTCGACCATCCAGCCCGCCCCTCTGTGGTGCGCAGTGGCACATCCGAGGGGCAGGCGGGACAGGTCAGCTCCGCCGACGCACGGCAACGTCACAACACGCCGCGCCAGCCCAGCCAGAACTGCCTGGAATCTCTGGAAGTCCCGGGGCAGCGCCCTAGTCCCCGAAAACTCGTGAACAAAACAGAGGAAGCCGTGTGCATGTGGCAGGGGGTCATACGCCGTCGATGAGAAGAAAGGAGGGCCGAGAAGAGGCGAGGAGACAGGAGGAGAAGGAGGACGGACGCGTTCGAACGTCGCGTATGGCGCTTCGTTCGTTCGCTCGTCCGCGCTCGAACTCCCAGTTGCGGGTGCCAGCGCCTGGGGGAGGGGGAAAAGAAGGACGAAGAGGACGGGGAACCCCAAGAGGACGTACGCGCCAAGCCACATGCAGGAACTTGCCCTCCCGCTTCGCGACGCCGCGCCCATGCCACGCACGCCTGCGCCACGCGCCCTGTCGGAGGCCACGCGAGCTCGAGTGCGCGTGCACCTCTGCGCCGAGCCTGGGCGGAGGTGGACGAGGAGGAGAGGAGGAGGAGGAGGAGGAGGAGGAGGAGGAGGAGGAGGAGAAGGAGGATGAGGATGAGGAGGAGGAGGAGGAGGAGGAGGAGGTAGAGGAGGGGAGGAGGAGAGGTCGATGTCGCGGGCACCGCCCAGCTGCCGCTCACCCTCGGCGCCACCGCACCTGCGGGCCGACGCTGCCGCTCGCGCTCCCGCGGGCCGCCGCCGCGCCTGGGCGCGAAGCGGTGCCGGGCCTCCCCCGACGCAGCGGGCCCCAGTCTGCGCTCGTGTGTATGGCCAGGTGCCTGCGATGTTTGGGCCTTCCAGGCAGAGCATGTACCCAAACACAAGAGGTCGGGGCAGGGACGTTCAATGGACCCCCCCCCTGGCGCTCGCCCCCCCCAACCCCCGGTCGCGCGCCCGAGCGCGGTGGCGGATGGCGGAATCGCGCGGCAGCGCCACTGGACATTCCAAAGCTCGCTGGTTTCAAGCTCCCGTCTACCATTTCAAGGCTGCACAGAAAAGCCGGGTAGTTTACAACAGCGGACTCAAGACGCGGCATGTCCTCCAGGGCAGCACAGGCTAGAACCACATCAGACACTGACGGCAAAGGCCACTAGGCAACACGAGTAATTCCTAGGCCCTCCTAAGCAACATGAGGCCTCCTCGATGGGTCCGACTACGGAAGGTTCCGTGCCGACTTCGGCGTTGGTTTCTGACACCGCGGGGATCGTTCAACCTTGAACGATCGGCCGTCTCCGAAACGTCAGATCGTTCGAATCTACCGATGCTGGGTCGCCGCCGGTCGACACGACGCGAACCTACCGTAGATGGGGTCGGAGGACCGCGCCGCATCGCCAATGCATCGGCGATGTACCGACGACGCATCGGCGATGTACCGGCGACGTCGGCGGTGCATCGGCGACGCCTACGCGGAGAAACTCGGGCTCCACACTGAGCAGCATCGGCGATACATCGGTGACGTGGCGTGCTCCTGCGACCCCATCCAGCCCAGCCCCACTTGAGAGGCCCAAGCTTGATGAACATGTGGGAGACCACACGAGAGGCCATACGGGAGATCACATGGGAGACGACACGAGGAACTACTCTCGGCGGCGCACCCGGGGGGGGGGGAGAGAAGGGGCGGGCATTCTCACAAGGCTCGGACATCTCCCGGCCTTCTGGGAAGTCTCCCAAGGCTCCCCCGAAGACGCCGCAGACTTTCTCGGGAGGCGCGAGGGCTCCTGAGAAGCCTCGCCGCCTTCTGAGCGGGCCTCCTCCTTCTCGCGTCCCCCCCTCCCCTCGCTCGCCGCCGAGTGTGGTTCTTGGGGTCGGGTCTCCGGCGGCGGCTCGGCACGATCCGGGCACCCCTGGAGCGCCCTCGGCTGGGCGCAGCTGCTGGCAAGCATCCCGAGGGCAGAACACTGTCGAGAACCAACGCAGGCGCCCGAAAGCCTCGAACCTCGAGTCAGAACCCGAAACTTTCGCCGAAACCTCGAACCCGAACCCGAACCTCGAGCCTCGAACTTGAACCTCCGAAAGCCTCGCACCTTGCTCGCCGCGGACTACTCGGCAGCACGAGCCTCAGGGGCAATGTGCAGGACCCCTGCAGCCAGGCTGTGCAGGGAGTTCCCGGTGAGGCATATCTGGATAATCATTCTGGGGACCTTCCTGGAGCCACTCCGCTCCACTCGTGCGCCAAAGCTGCGACGAACGTCCGTCGATTTGAGCCGACCTTGAATCGAACTTGAGTCGAACCGGAGTCGAACTTGAGTCGGCCTTTAGTCGAGCTGGGGTCGAACTAGAATCGAACAGATCCGTTAGGTGGGCCCCAGGAAGGTCCCCGAAGCGAGAATTTGAAATGTTAGAAGCCTCCCAGATGGGGTCGGAGTAGATGGGGTCGGAGGGTCGCGCCGCATCGCCGACACATCGCCGATACATCGCCGATGCATCGGCGCTGCATCGGCGACGTCGGCGATGCATCGGCGCCATCTGCATGGAATCAATCGGGCTCCACATCGAGCTGCACAGCCGATGCACCGGCGATGCGGCGCGATCCTCCGACCCCATCTACTCGGACCCCATCTAGAAGTCCTGGATAGGTGGGCCCCAGGAAGGTCCCCAAAGCGAGCCTCCAAATATATGGCCTGCGGGCTGTCCGATGCGTGGGCGCCACGCCGCCTGCCGGGCGGTCCTCGTACCGCCACGCCAACAGGCCCGGGGCGCCCTCCGCCCACTCGCCGGGCGACCCGCCTCCCTCTGGGATAGCTGCCCCCCTCCTCCTCCGCCTCCTCCTCATCCTCCTCCTCCTCCGCCTCCTCCTCCGCCGCCTCCTCCTCCTCCTCCTCCGCCTCCTCCTTCTCCGTCTCCGTCTCCTCCTCCTCCTCCTCCTCCTTCTCCGCCTCCTCCTCCTCCTCCTCCTCCTCCTCCTCGTCGACCCCCTGAGGGCATGACAAAAACACGACAAAAAGGTTGTTCCCTATTTTCGGCCTCTTGAGGCCCTCGCCGGGCCTCGGGGCCGTCAAAAAATTGCCCCGGGATGAAAAAACAGACCGGGGACGGCGTCGAGACCTCTGCGGGAGTCAACATATATGACACAATTCTGATGTCGGGGGGGGCCCGGGCCACGAAGGCTCCTCCGAACCGCTTGACCCTGAGAATCACACCCCAGGGATCTGAATCGTTACCCGGAGGGGGGGGGGGGCTTCGGGCGGGAGGGCAACGGCAACGGTGGGCGCGGCGTGAACCCACCAGGATGCGTCTGCGTGACTGCATGTTTTTCCCCAAACGAACGTACGTTATCCGGGGGGGGGGGGGGAGGGAGGGGTTCGTTCGGGCGGGAGGGCAACGGTAACGGCTGCCGAGACGTGCACCCGCCAGGGTATGCGTCCGCGCCACCGGCGCATCAGTCGCCTGTGCGCGCCACAGCATGTGTGTGGGGGTCCAGGCCCATCCACCCCAGTACGATCGTTGGCGTTAGCCCGGGGAGGAGGGGCACAACACGCTTACCCTGGGGAGGAAAACAAACCCAGAGATCCAATGTCGTGATTTTTTCAATACGGGGTCCCCGGAAGTCCCGAGTTGTTTTTTGACGGCCCCGGGGCCCGGCGAGGGACCCTACCTTGAGATTCCAAAGTTGTACTAGAATGCCTGGCTGTACTATAATGCGGGGGTCGAACTTTTGTTTGGGTTGATGTTTTTTGCGCAGGGAAAAAATAGTTCGATACAGGATTGTTTCCCCACATGCTTCGTGGGGTTCTGGTTTTCTTCCCTGCCGCGCCGCACCCGCGACACTCACACACACACACACACCTCACTCTTCGTACAGCACAGCACAGCACAGCACATCACAGCACAGCAGAGCACAGCACAGCTCAGCTCAGCACAGCACACAGCTCAGCACAGCACAGCACAGCGCAGCACAGCGCAGCACAGCACAGCTCACCGCAGCACAGCACAGCACAGCACAGCACAGCACAACACACAGCACAGCACAGCACAGCTCAGCTCAGCACAGCACAGCGCAGCTCAGCTCAGCTCAGCGCAGCACAGCTCGTGGCACTTTCTCGACACCACAGGGGGTGGGCAGGGTTTGGTCTCTCAGCTCGGCCGCTATCCACGACACTGGCGCAAAGCCTAGCAGGCGTGGCACTTTCTCGACACCACAGGGGGTGGGCAGGGGGTGGTCTCTCAACTCGGCCGCTATCCACGACACTGGCGCAAAGCCTAGCAGGCGTGGCACTTTCTCGACACCACAGGGGGTGCGCAGGGGGTGGTCTCTCCGCTCGGCCGCTATCCACGACACTGGCGCAAAGCCTAGCAGGCGTGGCACCTTCTCGACACCACACGGGGTGGGCAGGGGGCGGTCTCTCAGCTCGGCCGCTATCCACAGCACTGGCGCAAAACCTAGCAGGCGTGGCACTTTCTCGACACCACAGGGGGTGCGCAGGGGGTGGTCTCTCACCGCGGTCCCTATCCACGACACTGGCGCAACGGCTAGCAGGCGTGGCACTTTCTCGACGCCACATCGGGTGCGCAGGGGGTGGTCTCTCAGCTCGGCCGCTATCCACGACACTGGCGCAAAGCCTAGCAACCGTGGCACTTTCTCGACACCACAGGGGGTGCGCAGGGGGTGGTCTCTCAGTTCGGCCGCTATCCACGACACTGGCGCAAGGGCTAGCAGGCGTGGTACTTTATCGACACCACAGGGGGTGCGCAGGGGGTGGTCTCTCAGCTCGGCCGCTATCCACGACACTGGCGCAAAGCCTAGCAGGCGTGGCACTTTCTCGACACCACAAGGGGGTGCGCAGGGGATGGTCTCTCAGCTCGGCCGCTATCCACGACACTGGCGCAAAGCCTAGCAAGGGCAGCGGTGGCACTATCTCGACGGACAGGCACAGGGGTTGCGGCAGGGGTGGTCATCAGCCTCGGCCGCTATCCACGGACACTGGCGCAAGGGCCAGCAGGCGTGGCACTTTCTCGACCCACAGGGTGGGCATGGGTGGTCTCTCAGAGCTCGTCCCGCTATCCACGACACTGTCGCAAAAGACTAGCAAAGCGAGGCCCTTTCTACGATCGACGCTGGGGGTAGCGCAGTGGGGTAGTGGTCTCTCAGCACGCCGCTATCCACGACACTGGCGCAAGGCCAGCAGCGTGGCACACTCTCGACAACACAGGGGCTGGGCAGGGTGTGGTCTCTCAGCTCGGCCGCTATCCACGACACTGGCGCAAAGCCTAGCAGGCGTGGCACTTTCTCGACACCACAGGGGGTGCGCAGGGGGTGGTCTCTCAGATCGGGCGCTATCCACGACACTGGCGCAAAGCCTAGCAGGCGTGGCACTTTCTCGACACCACAGGGGGTGGCCCAGGGTGTGGTCTCTCAGCTCGGCCGCTAATCACCCGCCACGGCGTCAAAGCACAGCAGGCGTGGGCACTTTCTCGACACCACAGGGGGTGCGCAGGGGGTGGTCTCTCAGCTCGGGCGCTATCCACGACACTGTCGCAAAGCCTAGTAGGCGTGGCACTTTCTCGACACCACAGGGGGTGCGCAGGGGGTGGTCTCTCAGCTCGGCCGCTATCCACGACACTGGCGAAAAGGCTAGCAGGCGTGGCACGTTCTCGAGACCACAGGGGGTGCGCAGGGGGTGGTCTCTCAGCTCGGCCGCTATCCACGACACTGGCGCAAAAAGGCTAGCAGGCGTGGCACTTTCTCGACACCACAGGGGGTGCGCCAGTGGGTGGTCTCTCAGCTCGCCCCGCTATCCACGACACCTGGCGCAAACCTAGCAAGCCGTGGCACTTTCTCGACACCACAGGGGGTGCGCAGGGGATGGTCTCTCAGCTCGGCCGCTATCCACGGCACTGTCGCAAAGGCCAGCAGGCGTGGCACTTTCTCGACACCACAGGGGGTGGGCAGGGGGTGGTCTCTCAGCTCGGCCGCTATCCGCGACACTGTCGCAAAACCCAGCAGGCGTGGCACTTTCGCGACACCAAAGGGGGTGCGCAGGGGGTGGTCTCTCAGCTCGGCCGCTATCCACGACACTGGCGCAAAGCCTAGCAGGCGTGGCACTTTCTCGACACCACACGAGGTGCGCAGGGGGTGGTCTCTCAGCTCGGCCGCTATCCACGACACTGGCGCAAAGCCTAGCAGGCGTGGCACTTTCTCGACACCAAAGGGGGTGGGCGGGGGGTGGTCTCTCAGCACGGTCGCTATCCACGACACTGGCGCAAAGCCTAGCAGGCGTGGCACTTTCTCGACACCACAGGGGGTGCGCAGGGGGTGGTCTCTCAGCTCGGCCGCTATCCACGACACTGGCGCAAAGCCTAGCAGGCGTGGCACTTTCTCGACACCACAGGGGGTGGGCAGGGGGTGGTCTCTCAGCTCGGCCGCTATCCGCGACACTGGCGCAACGCCTAGCAGGCGTGGCACTTTCTCGACACCACACGGGGTGCGCAGGGGGTGGTCCCTCAGCTCGGCCGCTATCCACGACACTGGCGCACAGCCTAGCAGGCGTAGCACTTTCTCGACACCACAGGGGGTGCGCAGGGGGTGGTCTCTCAGCCCGGCCGCTGTCCACGACACTGTCGCAAAGCCTAGCAGGCGTGGCACTTTCTCGACACCACAGGGGGTGCGCAGGGGGTGGTCTCTCAGCTCGGCCGCTATCCACGACACTGGCGCAAAGCCTGGCAGGCGTGGCACTTTCTCGACACCACAAGGGGGTGCGCAGGGGGTGGTCTCTCAGCTCGGCCGCCATCCACGACACTGGCGCAAAGCCTAGCAGGCGTGGCACTTTCTCCACACCAAAGGGGGTGGGCAGGGGGTGGTCTCTCAGCTCGGCCGCTATCCACGACACTGGCGCAAAGCCTAGCAGGCGTGGCACTTTCTCGACACCACAGGGGGTGCACAGGGTGTGGTCTCTCAGCTCGGCCGCTATCCACGACACTGGCGCAAAGCCTAGCAGCCGTGGCACTTTCTCGACACCACAAGGGGGTGCGCAGGGGGTGGTCTCCCACCGCGGTCCCTATCCACGACGCTGGCGCAAAGGCTAGCAGGCGTGGCACCCTCTCGACACCAAAGGGGGTGCGGAGGGGGTGGTCTCTCAGCTCGGCCGCTAGCCACGGCACTGGCGCAAAGCCTAGCAGGCGTGGCACTTTCTCGACACCACAGGGGGTGCGCAGGGGGTGGTCTCTCAGCTCGGCCGCTATCCACGACACTGGCGCAAAGCCTAGCAGGCGTGGCACTTTCTCGACACCACACGGGGTGCGCAGGGGGTGGTCTCTCAGCTCGGCCGCTATCCACGACACTGGCGCAAAGCCTAGCAGGCGTGGCACTTTCTCGACACCACAGGGGGTGCGCAGGGGGTGGTCTCTCAGCTCGGCCGCTATCCACGACACTGGCGCAACGCCTAGCAGGCGTGGCACTTTCTCGATACCACAGGGGGTGCGCATGGGGTGGTCTCTCACCGCGGTCCCTATCCACGACACTGGCGCAAAGCATAGCAGGCGTGGCACTTTCTCGACACCAAAGGGGGTGGGCAGGGGGTGGTCTCTCAGCTCGGCGCTATCCCGACATGGCGCAAAGCTTAGGCAGGCGTGGCACTTTCTCGGACACCACAGGGGGTGCGCAGGGGGTTGGTCTCCACCGCGGTCCCTATCACGACACTGGCGCAAAGCATAGCAGGCGTGGCACTTCTCGAACACAAAGGGGGTGGGCAGGGGGTGGTCTCTCAGCTCGGCCGCTATCCACGACGCTGGCGCAAAGCCTAGCAGGCGTGGCACTCTCTGGACACCAAAGGGGGTGGGCAGGGGGTGGTCTCTCACCGCGGTCCCTATCCACGACACTGGCGCAAAGGCTAGCAGGCGTGGCACTTTCTCGACACCACAGGGGGTGCGCAGGGGGTGGTCTCTCAGCTCGGCCGCTATCCACGACACTGCTAGCAGGCGTGGCACTTTCTCGACACCAAAGGGGGTGCGCAGGGGGTGGTCTCTCAGCTCGGCCGCTATCCATGACACTGGCGCAAAGCCTAGCAGACGTGGCACTTTCTCGACACCACAGGGGGTGCGCAGGGGGTGGTCTCAGCTCGGCCGCTATCCACGACACTGGCGCAAAGCCTAGCAGGCGCGGCACTTTCTCGACACCACAGGGGGTGCGGCAGGGGGTGGTCTCTCACCGGGTCCCAACCACGACACTGGCGGCAAAGCCTTAGCAGGCGTGGCACTTTCTCGACACCACAGGGGGTGCGCAGGGGGTGGTCTCTCAGCTCGGCCGCTATCCACGACACTGGCGCAAAGGCTAGCAGGCGTGGCACCCTCTTGACACCAAAGGGGGTGGGCAGGGGGTGGTCTCTCAGCTCGGCCGCTATCCACGACACTGGCGCAAAGCCTAGCAGGCGTGGCACTTTCTCGACACCACAGGGGGTACGCAGGGGGTGGTCTCTCAGCTCGGCCGCTATCCACGACACTGGCGCAAAGTCTAGCAGGCGTGGCACTCTCTCGACATCACAGGGGGTGCGCAGGGGGTGGTCTCTCAGTTCGGCCGCTATCCACGACACTGGCGCAACGCCTAGCAGGCGTGGCACTTTCTCGACACCAAAGGGGGTGGGCAGGGTGTGGTCTCTCAGCTCGGCCGCTATCCACGACACTGGCGCAAGCCTAGCAGGCGTGGCACTTTCTCGACACCACAGGGGGAGTGCGCAGGGGGGTGGTCTCTCAGCTCGGCCGCTATCCACGACAATGGCGCAAAGGCTAAGCAGGCGTGGCATTTTCTCGACACCACAGAGGGTGCGCAGGGGGTGGTCTCTCAGCTCGGCCGATACCACGACACTGCGCAAAAGATCGCAGGCGGCACTTTCCGCGACACCACAGGGGTGCGCAGCGGGGTGGTCTCACAGCCGGTGCGCTTCCACGACACTGTCGCCAAAGCATAGTAGGCGTGGCACTGTCTCGACACCACAGGGGGTGCGCCAAGGGGTGGTCCTCTCAGTTTCGGCCGCTATCCACGACACTGGCGCAAAGCCTAGCAGGCGTGGCCTTTCTCGACACCCAAAGGGGGGTGCGGCAGGGGGCCGGGGTCTCTCAAGCCAGGCCGCATCCACGACACTGGCGCAAAAGCCTAGCAGGGCGTGGCACTTTCTCGACACCACAGGGGGTGCGCAGGGGTGGTCTCTCAGCTCGGCCGCTATCCACGACACTATGGCCGCAAAGCATGGGAAGGCGTGGGCACTTTCTCGACACCACAGGGGGTGCGCAGGGAGCTCGGCCGCTATCCACGACACTGGCGCAAAGCCTAGCAGGCGTGGCACTTTCTCGACACCACAGGGGGTGCGCAGGGGGTGGTCTCTCAGATCGGGCGCTATCCACGACACTGGCGCAAAGCCTAGCAGGCGTGGCACTTTCTCGACACCACAGGGGGTGCGCAGGGGGTGGTCTCTCAGCTCGGCCGCGATCCACGACACTGGCGCAAAGGCTAGCAGGCGTGGCACTTTCTCGACACCAAAGGGGGTGCGCAGGGGGTGGTCTCTCAGCTCGGCCGCTATCCACGACACTGTCGCAAAACCTAGCAGGCGTGGCACTTTCGCGACACCACAGGGGGTGCGCAGGGGGTGGTCTCTCAGCTCGGCCGCCATCCACGACACTGTCGCAAAGCCTAGCAGGCGTGGCACTTTCTCGACACCAAAGGGGGTGGGCAGGGGGTGGTCTCTCAGCTCGGCCGCTATCCACGACACTGGCGCAAAGCTTTGCAGCCGTGGCACTTTCTCGACACCACAGGGGGTCTCTGAGCGCGGCCGCCACCCACGACACTGTCGCAAAGCTTAGCAGGCGTAGCACTCTCCCAGGACTATAGGGCCAGCGCAGGGGGTGATCTCTTGGTGCAGTGATTATCCACCGCATTGCGCGTGAGAGCTTGCGTCTTACCCTGATCCGTAAACATCGCGGCTCATGCCGGCGCGGCACGACTGCGCATTTACGCAAGTTTGTCTGTGCTCCAACTTGAGGGCAACAACCGCCCGGCCTACGCGCGGCAGCAATGCCGCCCAAAATTGACATTGGACAGCTGCCGCCTCCGTGCGTGAAGGCTGGGAAGAGGGAGGAGGGTCAAGCAATTTGGCGTTGGATGACCCATAAGGAACATTCGCGACGAGGGCTCAGAACGCAGGATTGTGCATTTATATATTATATACATAAGCAAACACATAAGATTTAAATTAAGTATGTGGGGTTCCTCGGTAGCGTAATTGTTGTTGCCGTAGTACTGTATCAGCAGTGGCCCTACTTAATGTAGTAGTAGTAGTAGTAGAAGTAGAAGTAGTAGTAGCAGCTTTGTAGTCGTACTGTACCGTAGTAGTCTTAGTAGTAGTAGTAGTAGTAGTAGTAGTAGTAGTAGTAGATGTAGTAGTAGTAGTAGTAGTAGTAGTAGTAGTAGTAGTGGTAGTAGTAGTAGTAGTACTAGTAGTACTAGTAGTACTAGTAGTAGTAGTGGTAGTAGTAGTAGTAGTAGTAGTAGTAGTAGTCGTAGTAGTCGTAGTAGTAGTAGTAGTAGTAGTAGTAGTCGTAGCAGTAGGAGGCGTCGTATAAGTAGAAGCAGTAGTAGTAGTAGTAGTAGTAGTAGTAGTCGTAGTAGTCGTTGTAGTAGTAGTAGTAGTAGTAGTAGTAGTAGTAGTAGTAGTAGTAGTAGTAGTAGTAGTAGTTGGTGTAGTAGTGGGGGTAGTAGTATAGTAGTAGTAGTAGGAGTCTGTAGTAGTAGTAGTAGTAGTAGTAGTAGTAGTAGTAGTAGTAGTGGAAGTAGAAATATCAGTAAAAGTCGTGGTTGAAGTCGTAGTCGTAGCCGTATACGTAGACGTAGTAGTAGTAGTAGTAGTCGTCGTAGTAGTAGTAGTAGTATTCGTATTCGTATTAGTATTAGTATTATTATTAGTAGTAGTAGTAGTAGTAGTAGTAGTAGTAGTGGTAACAGTAGTCGTAGAAGTGGTAGTGGTAGTAGTAGTGGTAGGGGTAGTAGTCGTAGTAGGAGTAGCAGTAGTAGTAGTAGTAGTAGGAGTAGTAGTAGCAGCAGTAGTAGTAATCGTAGTACTATTAGTAGTAGTAGTAGTAGTAGTAGTAGTAGTAGTAGTAGTAGTAGTAGTAGTAGTAGTAGAATCAGTAGTAGTAGTAGTAGTAGTCGTGGTAGGAGTGGTACTACGTTTATTACTATTATTATTAGTAGTAGTAGTAGTCGTAGTAGTAGTAGTAGTAGTAGTCGTAGTCGTAGTCGTAGTCGTAGTCGTAGTCGTAGTCGTAGTAGTAGTAG
>CAUYUJ010007841.1:0-37500 GCA_963575745.1 Prorocentrum cordatum
AAATGGACTATATCCCCATCTACGGGGGTAAATCGGCCAGTGGGGCCCGGGCCACGCCGCCGGGGATGGGGGTCGGCTAAACGGTGCTCGGTTCCAGACCCAGGGCGCGCCCGCGCAGTCCCCACGGCCGCCTGCTCAGCGGCAGCGCGCCAGAGCCGCGGCCGAGGGCGTCGCACCCGTGGCTCGAGGCAGGGCTTCGGAATTCGGTTTCCTCCTGCCAGGGCGCGCTCCGCGCCGCAGCTCGACGAGGAAGCGGCGCAGCTCTGAGACCAAGGCTTGGTTGCCACTTCTTCTCCTCCTCCTCCTCCTCCTCCTCCTCCTCCTCCTCCTCCTCTTCCTCCCCCTCCCCTCCCCCCCTCCTCCTCTTCCTTCCTCCTCCTCTTCCCCCCCTTCCTCCGCCTCCTCCTCCTCCTCCTCCTCCTCCTCCTCCTCCTTCCTCCCCCTCCTCCCCCTCCCTCGTCCTCCTCTCCCTCCTCCTCCTCCTCCTCCTCCTCCTCCTCCTCCCCTCCTCCTTCCTCCTCCTCTCCTCTTTCCTCCCCCACCTCTTCCTTCTCCTCCTTCTCCTCCTCCTCCTTCCCTCCTCCTCCTCCTCCTTCCTCCTCCTCCTCCTCCTCCTTCCTCCTCCTCCTCCCTTTCTCCTCCTCCTCCTCCTCCTCCTCCTCCCTCCTCCTCCTCCTCCATCTCCCCCTCCTTCCCTCTTTCCCCCTTCCACCTCCCCCATCTCCTCCTCTCCTCCTTCCTCCTCCTCCTCCTGTCCTCCTCCTCTACTCCTCTCTCCTCTCCTCCTCCTCTCCTCCTCCCTCCCCACTCCATCCTCCTCCTCTCCTATCCTCTCCTTCCTCCTCCTCCTCCTCCTCCTCCTCCTCCTCCTCCTTCCGCCCCCTCCTCCTCCTCCTCCTCTTGCCGCCCTCCTCCTCCTCCTCCTTCCTTCCTCCTCCTCCCCTCCTCCTCCTCTCCTCCTCCTTTCCTCCTCCCTCCTCCTACTCCTCCTCTTCCTTCCTTCCTTCTCCTCCTCCTCCTCCCCTCCCTCCTCCCCCTCCTTCACTCCCCCTCCTCATCCTCCTCCTCATCCCTCCTCCTCCTCCCTACTCCTCCTCTCCTCCTCCTCCCCTCCTCCTTCCTCCTCCCCTCTCCTCCCCCCCTCCCCCTCCTCTTCCTCCTCCTCCTTTCCTCCTCCCTCCTCATCCCTCCTCCTCCCCTCCTCCTCCCTTCCTCTCTCCTTCCTCCTCCTCCTCCTCCTCCTCCTCCTACTCATCTCTCCTCCTCCTCCCCTCCTCCTCCTCCTCCTCCTCCCCTCCTCCTCCTCCTCCTCCCCCCCCTCCTTCCCCCCCACGCCCACGCGACCACGGACGAAAACGGGTACGACTGGGCCGGGCCGGTGGGCCCGCACGGGAAGGTGGCAGCAACGAGCTGTCCTCGGAGGCCTTCCCGCAGCGCTGCGGGCCACTCGACGGCATCGGAGCCGCTGGCAGTGCCCACAAGGGCTCCGGCTCTGCGTCACCCTCGGGGGCGCGAAGATATCGCGCTTCGTGCGTCACAGTCTGGGCCAGAGCGGTTGTCCTTCTCAGAAGGGGGCCGCGCGGGTTTCGAGACATCAACGGAGGCTTGTGTTGTGAACGCTTCGCTCAGGATGATTACGCGTCGTCTTTTGTATGACTGTTCCTTCTTAGTGCTTTCCTTCGTCGCGCCTTCTTCCTTTCCCTCTCTCTTATTACTCTTCTTCGGTGTCAATTGTCTCCCCTCCTCCTCCTCCTTCTTCTCCTCATCCTCATCCTCCTCTTCCTCCTCCTCTTTCCCCTCCCCATTCGATGGCCACGGGTATGGCCTGGCGCATGGGTGACCAGTATTTGGGAACACCCTCGGACAAAATGCGCTGATGACGGAAACATTGAGAACACCCTCACGAGAAACATGACAGTTCCCGCTGTGGGGCGGAACCCATCGGGGTGGCAGCTTCTTCCTCCCCTCTCTCCTATTCTTCTTCGGTTTCACGTATCTCTCCTCCTCTTCCCCCTTCTTCTCCCCCTCCTCTTCCTTCTCCGTAGCCAGTTTGGCGCAAGTTCTAACCCTGAGCCTTGGTGGCTAGAGCTTGCACGCTGCCGAAAGGCTCGCCCAAACCACCTTTGGAAGCAGAGGGCCCCGCATCGCTGCCATATCGCTCCCCATGAGCAGCCCATCTGACACACACACACACACACACATGGCCCGTCTTGCCATTGAGATCGACGGTGCTGCTACCTTCCCTGATGGTGAGCTGAACTCTGCTACCCCTGTCGGCCTTCACCAGGGCCCAGGCTTTCCCGAGTCGAAATGGACGAAGACGGAAGATGGTACGCCCTTGAACATTGACGATCCCGATGCCTTTCGTGTTCCTGATGATGTCGATGA
The DNA here is from genome assembly GCA_963575745.1 of Prorocentrum cordatum. Taxonomy (NCBI): domain Eukaryota; class Dinophyceae; order Prorocentrales; family Prorocentraceae; genus Prorocentrum; species Prorocentrum cordatum. The sequence goes on from CAUYUJ010007841.1 coordinate 2,389, forward strand.
TCGCCTTGCTCCTGCTGGTTGGCATGCCCCGTCCGTGCCGAAGCCAGCAGACTACCCTGATGAGTCTATCAAGCTCGTCGCTGTCAGTGCAGTCGTGGAGCAACTTGGTGAACTGCGAGCCGAGCTTTAGACAATGGTGGGTGCCACGGTCGGGGAGTCGGTCAAGTCGTCGGACCACGCTATTACCCTCTCGCCCTTCGGGCAGCAGCTGGAGGACCAGCTCAAAGAGGTCGACCGGCAGATCCTGCGGGTCGTGCGCCGGCACAACTACGCTATGCACAACGGGCTGCAGAAGCACGTTGACAAGCTCGCTCCCCCGGCTGATCAGGTGTCGGTCAAAGTTGAGCGCCATACAGCTGACATCGCGTGCCTCAGGAAGCAGACGGAGGAATTACGCAAGAAAGTTGCCGGTTCCAAAGGGTACTAAACAGCCAGCGCCCCCCCCATCCTTCGATCGCGCAGAGGATCTGACCCTGGTGGTCAGCATGGCTACCAAAATGAGTGGGCGCCCTAAGTTCAGCAGCGCGTCGTTCCCTTCCTGTCCGAGTTCGGCTTCGACTCCTCCGAGTGCTCCATCGAGGCTGCTGGCCCGTTTCCCCCCCCTCCGTTTCTTGCTCCCGTTCCCCGGTTGTGTGGGCCTGGCCTCGAGGAAGGTTGGGAACGTGATGTACAACGTACGACTGAACGATCAGCGGCGCGCCTTCGAGGCAATCTCCGCGGGGCCCACGCCTGCCAGGTTGCACTTGGGGGCCCGACAAGCGCCCCAAACAAGTCAAACTTGAGATGGCCCTGCGGAAGCTACGCTCTGCTATGGCCGAGAAATGCGAAGACAGATGGCCGGTGGACCGCGAGCGTGGGATTCTCGAACAGGGATGGGCCAATGCGGTCCGCATCTCGGCGAAGCCCAACGACGAGCATTTCGATTTTGCGTTCAACGAGAATGGTCTCCGTAAGCACCGTCTGTCACGCCAAGAGGTTAATGGCGCGGTTCAGAGTACGATTGCGCCGCCACCGCCTACTCAGCGTTCTCTTCGATTGCATTATCAAGATGCCCGCGCTTCCTCGAGGGCAAGGGGATTCATCCTCGATGCGGCTCGCTACATGGAATGCCCGCGCGCTGCTGCAATATTACACAGGGGCGAAGGCTGCCCCCCCCCAGCTGCCGTACCTTCGGCAGATCCACCTCCAGCCCATGGCGCGTGCGACGCAGGGGTTTCATGCTGATCGCATCCAGCTCGAAGATGTTGTTAGCAGAGCGTGTCCGAATGCTGTAGTTCACGCCTCGTCTTGTGCAGTGGATCAAGGGGGGGACATTGTGCAGGAGGTGTTGCTACGATACCTCCTAGATCGGCCCTCGACGGGGCCGCGCCCAGCTGCGCGTCAGTCACCATCCCAGGAAGGGCCCTACAGGTCGGTCGATGTCTGTAAGCAGGGGTTGCAGCTGACATGTTCTAGCATTCATGACCACGGTCTCACTCGGGAGCAGGTGAACACGGTCTGCGAGCAGATCGACCTGACTCGCGCGCGTGTTGCGGCGGACCCGCTGCGCTACATGGCGACCGTTCAGGGCGACCTGAACTTCGGCCCTGACAAGGCGCTCATCCTGCATCGGCTTCAGGGATCCCGAGCATCGTGCCCTCGTAATCATCGCGCTGTCGCAGCTCGCTGGCCACGCACTCTGGGGGCTCTCCTCGAGGTGGCGACGGTGGCCCTGATTCATTGCGCCAGGCGCGCGAACTCTGCGAGCTGTCGGGCAGGTTCTTCTGCTCGGTTCCTGGCTGGATGATATGCCGGGTGCATATGGAATGCATGACCACTGGTGAACTTGAGGGGTTGTCCCGCGAGTTCATCTCAGACCGCGCGGCCTTGGTCGCCACCGCCCGACAGCGCGCGGGGAAGCCGCGGGGTGAACGCCCCGCCCCCGGGCACATCTTCGCGGGCCCGCTCTTCAAGAAGCGGGCCAAAGGGATGGTGAAAGATGGCAGAGGAGCAGTGGCCACGCTTGCGGGGTCCATATACCAGGGGCGCATCAAAGAGACGCTCAAAGAAGCGGCTCGTGAGGCGCGTGCTCTTCTTCTCACGCATCGACCGACTGATGACGAGACGGCGTTGCTGGCGGCGAGCAGCTGCGCTCGCGCGGCGCGGCGACGGGGCGCCCCTCTGGCGCGCGCCTCATCGCTGCATCGGCGTGCGCGGCGGATCTCCTGCAGGTCGACGGAGCGCGCGCTCTTCTTCGGCACGCTGAATCTCTTCGCCCCTGGATTGATGGGGCCCACCTTGGGCCCTTGGAAAATTACATACAAGCAGATGCTGATCACGCACCTGGCATCTCCTCTTTTCGCCTTTCGCCCTCCATCGCCTCGTCGCCGCCAGCGCTCATTGGAACGGAAAGCTGGGCGTTGGGCGCCCTTCTCTTGCTTCCGGGCCGTCAGCAGCCACTGGCGCCCCGTGTTCTAGGCCCGAGGCCCCCCGCGCCCAAGCTGAGCAGCGCTTCTCCTCCCATCCGAAAGTTCCCCGGCGCTGCGACGCCCCCCCGCCCCCTTCCAAAGCTTCCGCCCGTCGGGCTGTCCGTCATGCTCGCCGCTCTGCGCCTGGGGTAGATGGATCGCCGCGCGCTACCCGGCCGCCTCCGAAGTCTGCATCGACGTTCTACGCAGCGCTTTTTATTGGATTATGGAAGGAGGTTTTCTTTTTGATGCGGCCAGCGTGACGCTGCAAGCTTTTCTTTCGAAAGGTACCAATGTCATGGATGAGGCCTCTGGGGGCTGCTCTCGATCTGCAGACAAAAAACCGCGCCCCCGGGCTCAGGAGCACGAGCCTTAAAACACTGGCCCCAATCGCCCCCTCAGGGAGGCGGCGGAGGAGGTGGCGCCCACATCTCCAAAGGGATTCGCGGTGGGGAACGCCCTGGAAGTAGATGGTTTTAGGAGGCTCGCCGGTGCCCATCCTAGGGCTCTCGCTAGGGACCCCCCACTGATCTCCTTCCACTTCGGCCAGACCTTTCCGAGTTTATCCCAGGAGTACGTGATGATGGTGGCGCGCAAACTAAGACTCCCTGGACCTCTAATGTAATGTCTCCATTGGGTCTACATGGTTATGGGGGGTGTCGTTGCCCATGTTGGGCAGATGTTGTCAATGCACTGGCTGCGCTCTAGTGTCTTGCAGGGGTTTGGGCTGTCTGGAAGTCCGCGCGCGTTGCAAAGGGCGCCGCCCCCTGCCTCCCCGGGGCGCCGCCCCCTGCCTCCCCGCGCTCGAGCTCGCCCCGGGGCCCCCCGGGGCTCGGCATCGACCGCGCGCGCGCGCGCCGACGACGTCGGGGCGGTCAAGTTTGAGCCTGGGCACCTGGCCGCATTGCATGATGCGATGGTTGTCACCGGAAGCTTCGCGGGGCTTAAATTCAAGTTCCCCAGGGCTAGGCGACCCCGCCCGCGGCCGCCTTCTCTCCCGAGCTCGCGCGACAGACGTCGGATCAGATCGAAAGAACGGCGCCGGCTTGGGCTGCGTTCGAGGGGGCCGTTCCGACCAGCGCAAATGGGATCCTCTACTCATCCAGGGCTCTCTCTGCGGTCTCGTGCGTCGCCCAGTTTGCCCCTCTCCCTGAACGGCACTCTGGTCTCGAGCATGGGGCGTTCGCGCGCGTCTTCCGGGCTCCCGTGGGCGTGCCTCCCCTCGCAGGCTGGGCGGAAATCAAGACTGGGGAGGCCCTCGCATCCTGTTGCTGCCCCGCACTTGCGCGGCTGCGCGTGCTCGTTCGGCTACCCTTCCTGAGCGATTGCGACAAGCGTCGCGCACGTGGAACCAGCCACAGCAGAATTGAGACTTCGACGACGCCCCTCTAGCGCCACGGCCTCGCGCTGATTTGGCCCGAGGAAGCTGGAGACCGCTGGCGCTCTCGCCCGCTGCTACCAGGCATGGCAACTGTTGTTGGTGTCGCCCCTGGCTGTGAATATGACAGCGATGTGGTTTCGGTTGTATTTCGGCCATCAGTGAGGATATGCAAATTGAGGGTCGGCGCCCTCGTCCGCGACCGGCTGTTTCTCGCGCTCTTCGTGGTCATATCGCGGGGAATTGTCATCTCAGCATGCTGTTTCAGGAGCGCCCTTCCCGTTACTTCATGTCACGGGAATCTTTTCTTGGTTGAGTTGGGCGGCTTGCGGTATGTCAACTCTTGCTGCGATCCCCCTGCAGCTGGGCTATGCCTGTCATCGAAACGCATTGCCCTGGATGGCTCACTAGCTACCGCGCGCAGTATCCAGGCGGGCGACGGCGATGCATTTTCGGGTGCGCGCACAAAGAGGACAGGCAGCTGCATTGCATGGGGTGCCGACAGTTGCGGGCGGCCACGAGCACTGGCTCTGGAGTGCCCTCTCATGCCTGGGCTGTCTGATCGCATGGGACTTCGCCAACCCCGCCTCAGGCACATCGAGACGATGATGGATAGCTTCAATGTCTAGCAACTTGCGCTCCATCATCGTCTATGCGTCACCCCTCACGACCTGCGCCCTGGAGCACGGGCAGCAGTTCGCACTTCGCGGCTCGCCTCGCCCGACGCTCGTCTAGCAAAGAAATGGCAGGCACTTACGCTCATCGTCCATCCTCGCATCCAAGAGGACACTCATGAATCGAGCTCGTCATGCCCGCCGTCGCCTTCTAGCTCGTCAGCGCAGTCGCCATCTCGCTCCACGACTGACCGTGGACGCGATAGCGAACCTGACGAGGATCTGCCCCCACTTCTCACTCCTCGGCTGGCCCCCGTGCCCAGTGATGATGCTTGCGAAGCGCCCCCTGGGAGCCGCTCCGAGTGTCTTGCGACGTTCGCCTTGCCCCACAGCCTTGCGCAGGCTTGAGACTCACCCTCGACTCCCAGCACGGCCATCGCGACTCCTCAGAGAGCGGGAAGGATCGAGGACATCTTCGACCAGGACTTCACCCCTGGCACCGCGCTGTCCCCGCCGACGCCCTGGACCTCACTTGCGACGTCAGAACGCAAGCCCCGTCGCGTCCGATGGGCTCACCGTCGCCTCTTGCTGGATGGAATGGCCCCCCTGGTGGGGTCACAGGCGTTGGATCGCAAGTCCCGTCGTCGCGATCGGGCCCGCGGTCGCCGCGTGCCGGAAGGAATGGTCGCCCCGATTTGGCCAATGGCGTTAGATCGCAAGTCCCGCCGTCGTGCCCGGGCACACCGTCGCCGCGGGATGAAGTCGAATGCGCTGCCAGTGAGCGCCTAGGCGTTAGATCGCAAGTCCCGTTGTCGCGCTTGGGCTCGACGTCGCCACGCCGGGGAAATTGATGTCCTTGTCGGGCGCCATGGCGTTAGAGCGCAGGCCTCGTTGTCGAGTTCGGACCCAGCGTCGCCGCGTGCCGTTGGGAAATCACGAAATGTCATAGCGCCCATGCTGATATCGTCTTCTCCGGTTGCCCCCTGCGGCTCGGTTGCGCTGTCCTCTGCGATGGCGCCCCGCTGCTCGGTTGCATTGCCTTCTCCCCTTCGATTGCTCAGAGCGGTTTTCTGATGACGGCTTCCTTTCCATCGATGACAGCGCGCCCAGCGAGAGCAATCTCCTCTTCTGCGGTATCGCCGCTTCCGCCGCAGTTTGACCTGAGCGGCGGCGTTCGCCAAGAATGCGCGCCACCCTCCTCCCAGGCCGCGTTCCTGCCGAGGTGATTTCCCAGTTCCCTCTTCTCCACGCTCCGCATTTGAGCCTTCCGTCATTCACTTCTCACGAGGCCCCCGCAAAGCGGTCTCATCTTCGCCACCGAGCCCCGTCGTGGCGGCCCCCACCCTGATGTCTCGAGCATACTGCGCCCTTTCTATTCTCCCCGTGTTTCTCTCCGCCACGGTGCTGATGCCCCTGCGGTGCCCCCCACCTTCTCCCCTCTCTTGGACGCTTCCCTGGCGTCTCCCTCAGACAACTTGTCCCCGTCGCTCGCCTTGTTTCATTTGCCATCCTCTTCTCGTAACCGCCAGCCTTTGCAGATGGCCTCTTGCTTGCCGCGTTCCCCAGTTCCCGGTATCTTGCTCCTGGGCGCTGCTGGCGCCGCTGCGGTGCCCCCCACTTTCTTCCCTCTCTTGTCCTACGGACTGGCTTCTGATCCGTCCCCGCTCCCCCGTTCGCGCATCTCTCCCCCTCGGCCCGCGCCTGCTCCGTCGGCCCCCCCTCTGCTTGATATGGGCCACATGTTTTTCCCAACCATCCTGTGGTGTTGGGTCCTCGTTTTGAAGAGACGGACCTAGCGTTCCTCCTCCTCTCCTCTCCTCTCCTCTCCACTCCTCCTCCTCCCCCTCTCCCCTGCGCTTCACCCACCCAGCATAGCGTTTCGTAGCCCCATAGGGAGCTCCACCGAAGGCCCCAGTGCCACCGTCCACATGCGCCCCCCCACTCTGTACAGCGCTTCGTGGCCCCATAGGGAGCTCCACCGAAGGCCCCAGTGCCACCGTCCACATGCGTCCCCCCCACTCAGTACAGCGCTTCGTGGCCCCATAGGGAGCTCCACCGAAGGCCCCAGTGCCACCGTCCACATGCGTCCCCCCCACTCAGTACAGCGCTTCGTGGCCCCATAGGGAGCTCCACCGAAGGCCCCAGTGCGTCCCCCCACTCAGTACAGCGTTCGTACAGCTGAAGGCGTCCACATGCGTCCCACTCAGTACAGCGTTTCGTGGCCCCATAGGGAGCTCCACCGAAGGCCCCAGTGCCACCGTCCACATGCGTCCCCCCCACTCAGTACAGCGCTTCGTGGCCCCATAGGGAGCTCCACCGAAGGCCCCAGTGCCACCGTCCACATGCGCCCCCCCCACTCAGTACAGCGCTTCGTGGCCCCATAGGGAGCTCCACCGAAGGCCCCAGTGCCACCGTCCACATGCGTCCCCCCCACTCAGTACAGCGCTTCGTGGCCCCATAGGGAGCTCCACCGAAGGCCCAGTGCCACCGTCCACATGCGTCCCCCCCACTCAGTACAGCGTTTCGTGGCCCCATAGGGAGCCCCACCGAAGGTCACCACCGTGCTACCGTCCACATGCGTCCCCCCCACTCAGTACAGCGCTTTGTGGCCACATAGGGAGCTCCACCGAAGCCCCCAGTGGGACCGTCCGAGTGCGTCCTGAAACACCCAATTTTGCATTTTCGCCCACCCATTACAGCGTTTCGTGGCCCCACAGGGAGCTACACCGAAGGCCCCAGTGTCACCGTCCGCATGCGTCCCGCACACCCAATGTAGCATTTTCACCTACCCAATGCAGCGTTTCGTGGCCCCACAGGGAGCTCCACGGAAGGCCCCAGTGCCACCGTCCGCATGCGCCCCGCACACCCAATGTAGCATTTTCACCTACCCAGTGCAGCGTTTCGTGGCCCCACAGGGAGCTCCACCGAAGGCCCCCGTGCCACCGTCCGCATGCGTCCCGCACACCCAATGTGGCATTTTCACGTACCCAGTGCAGCGTTTCGTGGCCCCACAGAGAGCTCCACCGAAGGCCCCAGTGCCACCGTCCGCATGCGTCCCGAAAACCCAACGTGGCATTTTTACCCACCCAATACAGCGCTTCGTGGCCCCATAGTCACCACCGAAGCCCCCAGTGGGACCGTCCGCATGCGTCCCGGAAGCCCAATTTGGCATTTTCACCCACCCATTACAACGCTTCGTGGCCCCATAAGGAGTTCCACCGAAGCCTCCAGTGGGACCGTCCGCATGCGTCCCGGAAGCCCAATTTGGTATTTTCACTTACCCTGTACAGCGCTTCGTGGCCCCATAGGGAGCTCCATCGAAGCCCCCAGTGGGACCGTCCGCATGCGTCCCGGAAACCTTACTTGACACACCACGCACCCAGAACAGCGTTCCCCCCCACCCAGTGCAGCGCTTCGTGGCCCCATCAGGAGTTCCACCGAAGCCTCCAGTGGGACCGTCCGCATGCGTCCTGGAAGCCCAATTTGGTATTTTCACTTACCCTGTACAGCGCTTCGTGGCCCCATAAGGAGTTCCACCGAAGCCTCCAGTGGGACCCTCCGCATGCGTCCCGGAAGCCCAATTTGGTATTTTCACTTACCCTGTACAGCGCTTCGTGGCCCCATAGGGAGCTCCATCGAAGCCCCCAGTGGGACCGTCCGCATGCGTCCCGGAAACCTTACTTGACACACCACTCACCCAGAACAGCGTTCCCCCCCACCCAGTGCAGCGCTTCGTGGCCCCATAGGGAGTTTCACCGAAGAACATTTTCACAATTGCGGTACCCACAACTGCATATGGTTGGGTCCTTCGCCAGGATAACTATCTCCGTCGCCCCCCCCCCCCAGCCCCGAGCATTGAAATAGTGGCTTGGCGGGCGCCCATCGACCACTTTTACCTGACGCGAGGGGGGGCAAGGACCCGCCGCCTCCAGCCTGGGCCAGGGCGCGTAGGCGGGAAGACACGCGCCGCCCCCTCTACGTTGTGCTCCTCCTCGTCCTCCCCTCCTCCTCCTCCTCCTCCTCCTCCTCCTCCTCCTCCTCCTCCTCCTCCTCCTCCTCCTCCTCCTCCTCCTCCGCTTCTCTTCCCTATCCAGCGACGGGCACGGCCTGTCGCATAGGGGCGCCACTTCTTTGGGAGCGTCCCCAGAAACCGAACATAAATCAAACAACCCAAAGCGTTGATGGCGGAAACGGTTGGGGACACGATCGAGAAAAGTATCACATGATAGCCTGGAGAAAGGCGAAGAGGGGGTGGACCCCCGCCGCGAATCTTGAAAACCAAGGCCCTGTGTCAGTTCCTCGAAATTGGCGGCGCGACGGCGCGAAGATACTCGCGGGGCGCGATGCACCATGGTGCCCTGGAATCCCCCAGAGGCAGGCCCGTCCTGGAGGGACGGCGCCGCGGGCGTCGGGACGGCGGGCCGGGATGCTGCCCGCGCGCCCGGCCACCGCGCCGCGCAGCCGCGGCGGCACCGCCGGGGGGGCGTCCGGGGAAGAGAGGAGCGGTTGCGCTGGGTGGCCTGCCCGCGAGGTGGAACGGAGCGCACCTCGCCGGGAAAAGCGGGCCCGTGGCCGCCCGGGAGCCGAGCTGCCTCGAGTCCTCCGTGCGCGGGGGGGGGGGGGACAGCAGACGCGCTGCCAGCGCAGCCAGGGCGCAGCAGTTCTGCATGCCGCCCAGGCAGACGCGCACCGCTTGGAGCGGGCCTCCCCCTCCCCTTTCCTCCTTCTGCGGCCGTTTCTCCTCCTGTCTGTGCCACTTGGGCCACCGCTGTGGCCTACAACATGTCAGTCCGGTCGTTCGCCTGCAGGAAAGTCCCCTTCGCATTCTCGCAGGGACATGTCCTCGCACCATGCAGGTCGTGAAGGCTGGCCTGGGGGAAGCGACGGATGGTCCCGCCCGCGCAGACATATGCCATGGGCGCAATCCGCTACCGCGTGGCCCGCCGAAGCCTTGACCGCGACGAGCTTCTTGTCGCTGCGGGTAGAGTGCCGATGCGGTGTCCCCCGGCCCGGCCGTTCGTCGTCGGCCCTCGCCCCTGTCGTGCCGCCCACATCCGCCCAGGCTCGCGGGCGCTGTGGCACCGGGTGGAGAAGGAAGGACACGCGAAGGCCAGGTTCATCATCTGCAACGACACCAGCCACGACGATGACCCCGCGGCGGTGACGAAGGCTGGGGCTGTCGTCTGGAGCGTAAGCTCTCCGTCCATGCACTTCGCCTTATTAAGTTCCATCCTAGCATGCGTGGCCGCTCCTCAGGCAGGATAAAGCCCAGCGTGTGTAAGTTTCACAGAAACCACCTGTTCAAAGAGCTGGGGTCAGTGCGGCTTCCAGGAAAAAACTCCAATCATTACCGGTGGCTGGGTGGCCATACTTAGGATTGAGTTCGGCTTTGGTCCCCAAAGTGCGAGCGTTGAGATGCAGATGTCATGGTTATGTTGGCAACCGTATCTTGATCATCCCTTGGCTGCATGTCCTCCGACCCCTGTCCCATGCCATTATTTCAAGCATCGGTTTGCGACTGCCTTCAGACGACTCTGTCTGTCTTCTGCCTGTTCCCACGAGTGTCCAGGACAGGCTTTCATGGCGTAGCCCTCCATTTTCCTAATCCACCATTCCCCGCTTCGTTTGAACCTGTCACTCTCTTTCTCTCTCTATCTCTCTCTCTCTCTCGCTCTCTCTATCTCCTCTCTCTCTTTCTCGTCATCTCTACCCAGGAGAATCTCTTCCTGTAGCACGAGATTCGGAATTCGATATCCAGCTGCATGCGGCAAGTCCCGCCACCGTACCAACGCAGCACTGGGTGGCAAATGTTCGAGGGTAGCACACACAGGAAGCCGTCATGTGTGACGCATCGTCATGATGCTTCCGTGATGTGTGACACTGTCTTCTGCGTCGTGTCGAGGTGTCTTTCTTCGTGTTCGTCGTCGTCGTCCTCCATTCGTCTTCTTCCCTCCTTCCTAGAGGCCTCTTGGGGGCCTCTTCGGGGCTCCTGGGCACTCCTTGGGGCGTCTTACAGCGCTCTTGGGCGGTCTGTCGCTTTGGGAGTCCGTCGTATTGGGCCTCTCTGGGCCATCTTGAGGACCTCTTGGGCCGTCTTGAGGCGCTCTTGGGGGCCTCGCTGGCCGTCTTGGGGCCGTATTGGATGCCCCTTGGGCCGTCTTGGGCTGACGGGAGCCCGAAAAGGAGATCACGCGAGCATCGCTCAAACAATCTTGACAGCTTGCAGAAGAGCCATGTATTTGCCTCTTCGGGCCATCCTTCGGGTCCTCTTGAGGCCGTCTTGGGCCTCTCGAGTTGTCTTGTGGCATACGCCAGAGGCGTTCGTTAAGGAATAGTCCCAGGAGGCGCCAGACCCTGGAGGATTCCCTGTCCAAGGAGGGCGGCGGTGATGTCCATGGCCCGTCCACGATTGGAGTTCCACCAGCTTCCAGACCCTGGATTCCTTACGGCGGCGGCATTGGATAAGGAACGCCTTCCTGCGGCCCAGACCCTGGCGCACCCCTCATTGTTTCCAGGCGAGGTGGGTGGCCCACGTTTGGCCGCCCATCGGTCGCGAGACCCTGGGCTCCTCATCGAAGGCATCCTCATCTGAAACCTCCACCGCATCTAAGGGCTCCCGAGCCCCGCCAGCCGCCGTCCGCGCCGAGCGCTCGGCGGGCGGGGCGCGCCTCGTGCCGCCCCCCGGCGTCGGTGGCGTGCGCCCACGGCTTCGGCGAGCTCGCGCCGGCGTGAGGCCAGCGGGCCCGGCGGCGCGGGCCGGGCGGCGGCGGCCGCGGCCCGAGAGCGCGGCGAGCGCCCGCGCCCGGATGCATGCGCGGGCCCCGTGGGGCCCCTGATTCTTTTTTGTGTGCGTGTGTGTTTGTTGAGAACTTGTTTTGTTTTTTCCCTACCTAGGCCCTGCCTAGAAGGGTTCTTACCCTCTGTACTTCAAGGGCCGGGCAGTGGAAATCGCCCCGGGCGGTTCCCCCAGGATCCGCCCCGCGGTTCCCCGAGTTGTGCCCCCTGGGTTCACCCAGCTTAGTTTAGCTAAGCTAAGCTAAGCTTAGCTTAGCTTAGCTTATCTCATATTGGCTTAGTTTAGCTTAGCTTTGCCTTGCCTAGCTTAGCTTAGCTTAACTTAGCTTAGTTCATCTCATCTTAGCTTAGCTTAGTTTAGCTTGGCTTAGCTTAGCTTAGCTTAGCTTAGCTTAGCCTAGCCTAGCCTAGCTCAGCTCAGCTTAGCTTAGCTTAGCATCGCTTACCTTAACTTAGCCTAGCGCAGCGCAGTATAGCGCAGCGCAGCATAGCGCAGCGCAGCATTGGCACAGCATAGCATAGCATAGCATAGACAAGCATAGCATAGCATAGCATAGCCTAGCGTAGCATAGCATAGCGCAGCATAGCATATCATAGCATAGCCTAGCATATCATAGCATAGCGCAGCATAGCATAGCATATCATAACATAGCATAGCATAGCGCCGCATAGCATAGCATAGCGCAGCATAGCATAGCACAGCATAGTGTAGATGTAGGTGTAGGTGTAGATGTGGATGTAGGTGTAGATCTAGATGTAGATGCAGATGTAGATGTAGGTGTAGATGTAGGTGTAGATGTAGGTGTAGATGTAGATGTAGATGTGAGTCTCGCTGTTGATGTTGATGTAGATGTAGATGCAGGTGTAGGTGTAAATGCAGCTGTCGGTGTAGATGTAGATGTTGCTTTCCTACATGCTCCAACTCCTAGGTAGGGTCGCACTGGGATACTTTATATAATAGAAGAAAGTGGGGGAGGATCTTCCGCGGAGGCGGGGTGTGCACGCCCTCTCGTGGCCTGGCCAGGGAGGCGCGGGCCCTGGAAGCGCGCAGTTATATATATATATATATATATATATATATATATATATATATAACACAACAAACAGATTATAACAAAAAACAGTATCGGCCGCCTCGGAGGCCCTCCTGGGCGCCTTCGAGCGGCAGGGAGGCGCCGGGGCGCCACTGGGCCCGTCGGGAGGGCGGATGCACGCAGACTTCTGCAATGAGGCGGGGGAGATGTTAGGAAACTGCAGGAGGAGGAGGAGGAGGAGGAGGAGGAGGAGGAGGAGGCAGAGGAGGAGGAGGAGGAGGAGGAAGGAACCCTACCAGACACACATGGGCGACGCAGAAAAGCGGGGTCGTCTGCGCCGGCATTGGCGCGCAAGCTGCGCGCGCAAGGTCGCGCGTAAGCGCCCTCGGCTCCACTGTGGCGTGCCGCGCGGGCGGCCCGCGTAAGCCACTGCGTCAGGTCGCTGCGTCATCTCGCGTAATACCCGTTTTTGATCGTCGCTCGCAGGGCATTCTACCACGCCTCAACGTGCCAGAGGGCGCGACGACAACGTTCATCGCCAGTAGTGGAGGTGCAGCATCCGAGTTGGCAATGTGGCTGAGCTGCTGCATCTCCGGTTCGAGCTTGAGAGCCGTTGGGGGTGCAGACAGGCGTTGAAGGCGGAAGCAAAGAGGTTCCACGACCTTGTCTTCTTGAAGTGCGAGGAGGGCTACTCTCATGGGCGACTGACGTTGAAGGTCTCTAGTTTCACCTCCTCGCCAGCAGCTTCTGCAGGTTGTCCAACTCCTCTCGTGCGTTACGTTGTTTATCGTGTTCCTCATCGCTTTTATCTTCCCGCACTTGAGGCCCTGGATCTCCACGGAAAGTGATCTGCGCATCTCTCGTGTGTATCTCTCGTTGCAGCCAGCGCGCTGCTGTGCTGTCTGCTTCTTTCGTCGCCTAACTCTGCCGATGCAGAGGGATGGCTCTCTTGACTGGCCGCCAAACACACCACCTAGCACATCTGATTTATTCATGGCCACCCCAGAAGGGACGTCGGAACGCCTAGATGCCATTCTTACGGCCCTCTGACAAAACACATCTCGATCCTTACGCCCACACGCATGTACATACAAGTACGTGTGTTCATGCATGTGAGAGAGCGCGTTCTGTGGCTGCTTGGAGGGCGGGGGGGGGTTGGAACCGGACCCCCCCCCCTGGATGGAGGGGGGGGGTCGGACCCCCTCCCCTTCCGTGACGGAAGGGGGAAGGGTTCGAACCCGCTTTCCCCCCCCCCCCCCTGCCCCCTCCCTCCTCCCCTACGTCTCCTTCTCTCCCTCCTCGGGACGACGACCTCCTTTTCTGGGCCGGCGCCGGCGCCTGCGGCGGCAGGCGGCGGCGGCGGAGAGCGTCGACGAGGACGACGGCGACGACGATGACGACGACGACGCTCCGCCACCGTGCCTTGGTGTTGGGTCAGGATCCTAATGGATGCCTCTTGGGGTCTCGTCGGAGGGCTCTCGGGGGCCTCCGAAGGGCATTTGTGAAGCCTCCTGGGCGCCTCTTGGGCGTCTCTTGGGGCCGCTCTGAGGTGGTGGTGGAGGTGCGCTGTGGTAGGCTGTGGTGGCGGTGGTTGTGGTGGTGGTGATGGTGGTGGTGGTGGTGGTGGTGGTGGTGGTGGTGTTGTGGTCACTGGTGGTGGTAGTGGTTGTTGTGGTGGTTGTGGTGGCAGGTTGTGGTGTTGGTGGTGGTGCGGTGGTTTCTGGTGGTGGTGGTAGTTGTGGTGATGGTGGTTGTGGTGTTGTGGTTGATGCTGGCGGTGGTGGTGGCGGTGGTGGTGGCGGTGGTTTGTGGAGGTGGTGGTGGTGATGGCGGTGGTGGTGGCGGTGGTGGTGGTGGTGGGTTGTGCTGCTGGTATGGTGGTTGTGGCGGTGGTGGTGGTGGTGTGGTAGATTGTGGTGGTGGTGGTAGTGGTGGTGGGTTGTTGTGGTGGTGGTGGTGAGTTGTTGTGGTGGTGGTGGTGGCTGTGGTGGTGGTTGTGTGGTGGTTCGGTGGTGATGGTGGTGGTTGGTTGAGGTGGTGGTTTATGGTAATGGTGGTGGCGGTGGTGGTGGTGGCGTGGTGGTTTGTGGGTGGTGATGGTGGTGGTGGTGATGTTGTGTTTGTTGTGGTGGTTGTGGTGGCAGGTTGTGGTGGTGGTGGTTGTGGTCGGTTGTGGTGGGTTGTGGTGGTGCTGGTGGTGGTGGCGTATTTGGTGGTGGTGGTGGTGTAGTGGTTTGTGGTGATGGTGGAGGTTGTAGTGGTGGTGGGTTGTGGTGGTTGTGGTGGTGGTGGTGGCGGTGGTGGTGGTGGTGTGGTGGTTTGTGGTGGTGGTGGTGGTGGTGGTGTGGCCTTCGGCTCTTCCCGCCACCGCTTGGCTTTGGGTCAGAGTTCTAATGGATGCCTCTTGAGGTCTCGTCAGAAGGGTCTCGGGGACGTCTGAGGAGCATGCGTGAAGCCTCGTGGACCTTCTTAAGGGCCTCTCGGTGGCTTTTGGGGGGCCGAGGGCTCGATGTGGCGATTTGTGTGTTCCCTCTGCGGCCTCTGGGCCCTCTTTTTGGTCATCGTCGCTGCGCCCCCGCCGTCGGCGCTGCTGGCCGCCGCCAGTGCCGGCGCCGGCGCCTCAGCGGGGAGGGGGGGTGGCACCCCAGCCCTCCACCCTTCCCCTTGGGCCCTCTCTGGTTATCGTCGGTGCATCCCCGCCGTCGGCGCTGCTGGCGGCCGCCAGCGCTGGCGCCGGCGCTGGCGCCGGGGGGACGGGGGGGGGAGGGTTTTGGACCCCTCCCTTCCCCCTTGGAATGGGGGTGGGTTAGGGAGGAGGGGAGTCCCCCCTGTCCTGATCGACAGCGCCGAGTGTTGGGGTGGGGGGGCCCACCCCCGGTTTGAAACGCGTTGCCGAATGTTCCCACAGCAAGCGCCCGTGAAGCGCGCTCTCTCATACATGTATATATATATATATATACCTATACATATACATATACAGATACATACACATACATACACATGCATACATACATACATACATACATACATACATACATACATACATACATACATATATACATACATGCATGCATGCATGCATGCATGCATGCATGCATGCATGCACACATACATACATATGTGTTTAGTCGTCCCTCCTTTCTCCTCCCTCCCTCCATCCAACCTTCCATATTTCTCCCTATCTCTCTCTCCCTTTCTCCTTCTCTCTCTCTCTCTTTCCCCCCTCTGTCTCTTCCTCCCTCACCCTTCCTCTCTCCCTTCCTCTTTTTCTCATTCACTGTATCCTTTCCGTGGGCACCCTGCCGCGGAGGAGGGGCCCTCTCAGCCAGAGCATTACACGCGATGCCCTGTTGCATGCCCCTTGCACGAGGACTGCAGCTGGAGCTGTACGGTATTCGAAGCATCGGCATCTAGCTGCGTTTGATGTCGGGGGCTCGAGTGCTTGACATATTTTTGAGACCAGGAGTGGGGAGCTCAACCATCGAAACACTCCAAAACATTACGGCGGGACGTCCAAAATCGTCGAAGACGTCAACAGTTTAGGGTCGTTGCTGGAATTCCATCTAGGCCTGGAATTCCCAGCTTCACCGGCGTGCTGTGCGTATCTGCTGGGCTTGATGCTCCGATTCCGCATTTTGAATATGTGCGAACGCCGGGGGCGCGCCACACCTGGATCCTCAGCGAAGCCCAGAGAATCAGTCCCTCGCGACCCGCCAGGTTGCAACTGCGTTTGCTACTACGCGTGTACACGGCGTATCACGGCTCGCATTTGTCTGTCGTTTGCGCACGCGTTGGGTTCGAGAGGGTCACCACATTTGCCGGTGGTGACAGTGATTCAGTCATTACAGAACTCTCAGTCGCACTCGTCATATGATAGCATTACGTCCCTCTTGACAGTTGTTTCTTTTGTGCGTTCTCTTAGTTGGTTTGCGATGTGTGTCATGCACGCCAAGTGCATCAGGTGCGTCATTCGCGGCAGGTGCATTTGATGCGCCAAGTGCGCCACATGTTCAAGGCGCGCCATTTGCGCCAGGCGCGCCAGGATGCCAAGTGTGCCAGACGCGCACGGAGCCCTTTGAGATGCTTCTGCTTTGCAGCGTTTGCAACCTGCACGGGGCGCCAGCCTCGCGGACGGAGTTAGTTCCTTTCAATGGAGTCTTCATCCGTGTACGTGCACCAGCCGCGCATGAAAGCCTTTGGTATTCATGTTTTTTGAAACGTGGAGCTTGTACGAAACGGTTGCGACACCAGGCCCGCGAGGGGTTCTGTTGGATTCGACTGCTCAACGTGCAGCAGTCGCAAGGTGGACGCGGCCCCAATTGTGCGCCATGTGTTTGTGTTCCAGCGCGTCTTTTTTGCCTTAAAATCATGCGGGCGACCGCGCACTGGACTCTTCGAGCTTATTTCGGTTTCCAGCCAGACACGTTCGGATCTCACAGACGTCAACAATACCACAGCCGCGCATGGGATTTTCTGTGTGCCCGGCAAAGAAAGATGAGTCGATTTGGTTCCGATTGCGCACGAGATGTCTTCGATTTGGCTTCTTCACGACATTCGAAGGTAACACATTGTGGCGGCCACTGCTAGTGAGTCGCTCCGACAAATCTGAGCCAGCTGGTTCTGACGCCGTCGCAGGGCCCACCAACGGGGCACGGCGAGACGTCGATGGGCCACAGTCTGGAACCACGCGCAGGCGCGTGGAGGACTGCAGCCGGGGCGGCGCGCTCTTGCGGTGACGACGCTTGCCGGCGCTGGTGATGACAGTAGCAGCGAGGGAGGCCAATGCTGAACGTGACAGGGTTTCGCGCGTTGAGAACTGCGACGCGCTCCAATGTCGAAGCGGCGCGCAAGGCGCCGCACTTGCAGTTGGCGCGCGGGTCTGGCTGGAATCTGGCACTGTGGGTCGCGCGTGTTCGCGTTGATTTTGCGATGACGACAAGTGCAGCGAGAGCTCTTATTTCTGTGTCGGCGACACGCACCGCACGAGCACTATTCGGACACCACTACAGGCACCTTCCACTTGCAAGCATACTTCCTGCACCAATGCGCCAGAAAATGCGTTTTGCAAATGTAACTGCTAATGCTGACGGTATTGCTTTCGCCGTAGTGCGGCAGCCATATAATACCAAGCACAGGGAAAACCAATGCGCCTTATCTGACCATTTTCTCCATCGATACCACGGCTTGCATGCGCACTATTATGAGTATTGTTGATACTCGCATACTGGTTCCTCCAGGAGCTAGCCGTCATTGACAATAGTATCCATGTGGTTGCTAGTGTGGGGTTTAGGCTCAGTGCCACCGCTGCTGCTGGCGTTGTCCGAGCAGCGCTTGTCATTAGGATTTGTTGCTGCGACCGAAAAACAAACGGCACCACCCCACCTACGGCCTTCCATGTTGCGCTACGGCCCATCGGGGGCCACAGCGCATACCACGCAACAGCCCACGCCAGATTTCCTGGCATCGTAGGTTGAGGGGTAAGATCGCAGTGGAACGGGGAGCCCCCCATCGGGAAATCGGTTTCGGCTTCGCGTTCGTGTCGTGCGTGCGGACGCGCGACAGGAATGCTGCGCCGTGGCTACGGGCCGTGGAGCCGTTTGACCGCCCCGCCCCCAGGCGCGCGGTGGACCGGGGTGCCCCGCCGGCGGTGGGGGTATGCCTTGTCGGTGGTGCGGGGGTGCTCCGCCAGCGGTGCGGGGGTATGCCTTGTCGGTGGTGCGGGGGTGCTCCGTCGGTGGCGGGGTTGCCCCGTCGGTGGCGCGATAGTGATATCGATCGTGAGACCGATAGTGGGATCAATCGTGAGATCGATAGTGAGATCGTTCGTGAGGTCAGTAGTGAGATCGATGGTGAGATCTGCGGTGGGATCGACAGTGAGATCGATCGTGAGAGTAATTGTAAGATCGATACCCCATCTGTGGCAAGTGGTGCCCCGTCGGTGGCGCGAGTGAGATAGATAGTGAGACCGATAGTGAGGTCGATCGTGAGATCTACAGTGATGCCAATATTAAAATCGTAAGGTATGTGAGGAGATCGATTGTGATATCGATAGTGAGATCGACCGTAAGACCGATTGTGAGACCAATGCTGAAATCGATATCGACATCGATGTGAGTCCGATAGAGAGATCGATAGTCGTACCCATAGAAAAGTGAACAGAGATATAGAGAGTTTGATGACGAGATCGGTCGTGGAATCGATAGAGAGGTCGATGGTGGAATATCGTGTGAGGTCGCTTGTGAGATTGGCTGTGAGATGCGCCGTGGGAGCGATAGGAGGTCGACAGCGACATCGAGGCCGCTTGAGCGAGCATGCCAGACATTGCAATCAACGCGGCGATGGCGATCATCGCTGCCGCAGTTGAGTGGCTCTCGCAACCTTGACCCTTGACGCGTAATCAGCTCCACCGCCTCTTCGCGATGTCAGCGGGTGGCGCGCGCCTGTCCGCGAGTGCCCCCTCGCCAGCAGGCTCTGCCAGCGGCGCTCCATATGATGGGTCGCGGAATCAGGCGCAGCAGTTCAAAGGCGACGAGGGCTCCGGAGCGGCGTGCGTGGAGCTCGCCCCCGCCTGCATCATGACTGGCTAGCAGTTGCTCGATGCCTTGGCCGAGGTTCCGAGGGGCGCGCGCGCTGCCTGGCAGACTTCGAATCCCTCGCAGCGCATCCGCGGCAACCGCTACCTGGGGCAGAACGCGCGGACACGGCTGCGGCCCGCGCCAAGGAAAGGAGCCCCCGCAGGGCGTGGAAGCGGAGGCCTGGCGGATCCTGCCCCACGTGATTCGAAAGAAATAGCTCTTTCCGGATCGCGCTTGCCGTCGTGAAACGTCGGCAAAGGCAGGCGCCCCCATGCCAGACATCGAAAAAAGAGTTGGAACATGGGCGGCCTCCAGGCCGGGGGCCTCCGAAGAGGAGCCGGGGCGCTGCGGCAGTGATCGCGGCGATCCCGAAGCAGGGGCCAGACTCTCCCAGCTCTGCGTAGACGTCTCCGCGCCCCTTCCAGAACGCGCCTTTCCTCCCCCGGGCCCCGCCTGCGTTCGGTGTCGGGCCGTTTTGTTCCGATGCTGCGGCCTCGACTCCTGCCCCGGCGGATTCGGCGGAGCCAGCGGCTCAGGCTTCGCCTCCCGCTGTCCAGCCGGTCAGTCCGCGGCCCAGCGCTGGGCCCGACGAGCCCGCCGTTGCCTCGAGACGACGGGGGCGCGTTGCTGCCGCCGCAGGGCCCGCCGCAGCCGTCGCGCTAGTCTCTCGCGACGCGGAAGGCAGATGCCGGGCCAGATTCTAAGGCAGCACGGGAGTCGGAGCCAAGCTCTGCCAGCCCATCGGCGCCCATGGCGCCTGCGGCGGCCCCCGAACAGCCCCCGCGCGAGTCGCTCATTCAGCCCGGAGGCGGCGACGCGGCAGAGCTTATCGAAAATTGGGGGGGGCCGAGGAAGATGTTGGCGCGCGCGGCGCTGCTCCAGACGCGCTTGCAGAATTTTGCGCGGCTTGCGCTGGCGACGCTGAGACGCAGCGCGAACTGTCGGCGGAAGCCGCTTCCGGTTGGCTCGCGACGCCCGGCTCGCCTGCAGGCGTCGCTCTTTGGGTCGCGAGGATCGCGAGAGGGGGCGCGACGCCAGAGAGCGCGGAGGCGGCAGAGGCTCGCGCCGCGCAGATGCGCGGGGTTGAGCATGTCCGCCATCGCTCCGTGGACACCCCTGCCGATGCCCCAGCACTAGCGATGCTCATGGGGGCCCTGACCTGGTCCACGAATTATGTGGGCCACGCGCAGATCGCATCGGCACTTTCTAAGGCGCCCTTCGCGCTGCCTCATCCTGCGCGCGCGTGCTTAGGGTCTCGCAACATCGCGCGTCTTGGCGCGGACTGCGCCATGCCATGCCCGCGCTTGCTTGTCCCCGTTGGCCCGCGACCCTCGCCCCCCCGCTCGGCCCCCGCCTCGGCCCGCCCAACCAAGATTCGCGCCCGTGCCCAACGGAGCTAAGCCGAGACAAGCAAAGGAATTGCCACCAGGGCCCTTAGGGCTTAGGGGGCCTCAGGACCAACGCCTACAGGGACGGTGAGCGCCGCGCCCCGACACCCCCAGCGGCGCGCGCGCCCTGCTCGCGTTTCGCGCCCCACAGGGGAGGCGCACGAAGCAGCCCAGAGGCCCCCGGAACGAGGCGCACGTCCGTTCTCGGCGCCTCCCCAGAGTGGTCTTCAAGGAAAGTTAATGAAGATAATGAATATTAGAACTTGATGCTGGGGGCTTGAACCGCAATGAAAAAGAATGAGAATTCGTGAAAACAGCACCCTGCAACCCCACCGAAACTGTTCACCAGGGCCGACGCTCGTGCATGATGAGCTTCATCACGCTGCGAGACCCTAAGCACGCGCGGGCGCAGGATGGGGCAGCGCGAAGGGTGCTTTATAAAATGCTAGTGCGATCTGCGCGTGGGCCGCATTATTATTCGTGGACACGGTCAGGGCACCCATGAGATGCTCGCGTGCATGCGAGCCTATGCGCCTCTGCAATGCGAGGATATGGCGGGGGATGGGGGGGTCCCTGTCGCGGGCCTCGCGTTCGTCGGCCCGGCCGCTGGGGCCCGCGCCAGGCTCTGCCAGCATGATGGGCGCCGCCTTGCTGCCGCGCACATTGCTCGAACAGGCAAGACCGGGTCTCTCGGAGCCACTGCGCTGAAGTCGGCTGCCGCAGCCGGCGCCGCGGACAGGCAAGCAGAGCTGCGGGCGGAGCACGAGACGTTGCGCGAGGTCTTGCCAGGCGCCGTACGTCAGAAGATCATCGAGATTAAGCTGGTCCCAGACCAGCAGCGCTTCGCTGCGTTGACGCGGCTGGCGTCGTTGCACAAAGGCAAAGTTGTCGAGTTGAACCAGAAATTCGCGCGGTGGAGACTCGCGCGCCAAGCACCAGGCTCTGCCAGTGCCTACGAGTGGAAGACCCAGCAGCAGCACCCTTGCAAAGGCGGGACACCAGTTGGACCCAGCATTGACGGGCGGGGATTCGGCGAGGCGGGCCAGCCCAACGAGCGAATGGCCAGCATGGACATCAGGGCGCAGATCACTGCAGCTCTGCAAGCGAACCCGAAGTTTCCGCCTCGGGGCGCCCTCTCCGACTTCCACCCAGACTGGGGAGCGCGGGTGAATCGATACATTGCGCCTCGCGTGAACGCCCCTGGCATCGAGCGGGCGCGCCGCGCGGCCGGCCGCGCGCGACGCGAGCTTTTCCCGCGGCTGAGAGAGAAGCGCACCGCTGAGGAGATCTACGCGTTCCACCGCGAGTGCCGGCTGGTCGCGCTGAAGAGGGATAATTCTGAGACCAGGCGATGGTTGGGCCCGCTTGCTCCGGCGAATCCACCACCGCGCCTCAGCGTGACTGGAGGGCCTTTGCAGGCCAATCGGACGCGCGCAGAGTACACCCGTGGGTCGCAACGGACCAAGGCCGACGCTCTCATAACAGAGTACTCGGGCATCAAAGGCTTTTCAAATCATATCTTCGGGCCGCTGCTGGCGGCCAGCTGCTCGAAGGGGCAATCGAGTTCCCCCATGTCGCGCTGCAGCGCGGTCTGAGCCCCCCCTGGCTGGAAGCCGCATGCCCTCAGGATTCAGGCAGTGGCATGCTGCCCACGTGTGCAAGGCCATCGTTCCTGTACTGGCCCGCCCCCGACGCGGTCGATGCGTCTGGTGATGTGACGCGCGACATGCTTGCCAGGCACGCGGAGAATCTGGGTTACACTTTTGCGGGCGTCGCCGTGCGCCCGCTGTGAAAGCGCGCGGAGATCGCGGGCGACTTGACGGGCGAGGCGCGCGTGAGCGATGCGCCCATGTCGCGATTCATGGCCAATCTGGAGGGGCGCGCTCCCCACCAGTGCAAGGAGTGAGTCAGGGCGCAGAGTTGGGCCAGGCGCGCGGGGAACGCGCCGGGCTCTGCTGGCGCCGCTCTCCGCGTTCTCCACGCTTGCCCTTTGGGCCGAGGCATTGCTGGCCGGCCGACTCCCATGCGGATGCCGGGGCCAGTGCGGCTGCTGACGCGTGCGCCGACGGCCGCGTGGGTTTGGCGCGCTGGCGCTCCAGCCGCGCCAAGCACCCGCGCTGCGCGCGCGGGCCCAACGCTGGCACGCGGCGGCTGGCACGGAGACGATTTGGAGGAGAGCAACGGCATGCGGCTGGCATCGCAGGGGTTCCGGGCTTCCACGCAGGGCGGGGATCGCAAGAGGGGAGGGGCGCCAGGTTCTGACAGGGCAAGTGCATTTGTAAGAAATGAGACGCTTGCGGCGCGTCGCCGCGCTCGGATCTGTCCGAGATGGGCGAGTTTGTTGCTTGCTGTTCGCCGCGCTCGGATCTGCCAGCGCGGGCGAGCGACAGCTTGTGTCCGAGATGGTGTGTTTGCATTAGAAAAAGACTCAGCAGTGCCACCCCTCATGCCACCTGCTATCGTCAGTTGCCATCGGGAGTGCGTCGATCGAGCCGGGTCGATACTAGGTATTGGGAGCACACAGCAGCTTGATAGTGAGATCGATAGCGGGATTCATTGCGTGACCGAAATACTGGTGATGAAGTCGAGAGATCGTGGCAGGCCACCGGTCGACAGCAGCATCGATAAAGGCATCAATAGTGGGGTCGATCGTGAGACCGTAGTGAGGTCGATAGTGGGATCGATAGTGAGATCGAAAGTGAGATACACTGGTGCCCCGATGGTGTCACGTGGTGCCCCGTCTGTATTCCGTCGGTGTCCCGCGGGCGTCCTGTCGGTATCCGTCGGTGTCCCGCGGTGTCTCCTGAGGCGAGGCCAAATAAATGCCACCAGCAGCTGACAGGAGAGAATTGAAGTGGTATTTATTTGGCTTCGAAAGGGTGTTATGTGGCCTCGAAGGGGCTCTGGGGGTATTTATTTGGCCTCGACGGTGTTCTGGTGCGAGGAGCCGAACATCGTTTTTGTCAGTTGCATTTGCAGCATTTGCGGCCCGCGCGGGTCGCGGCTGTGTCGCCTTCATAACAATCGCCATCCTGCATTCTAACCATCAGCATCATCGTGCATCGTCGCTGCCTCGTCGCCGTCCACGTCGTCGAAGTTGTTATCAGTTGGTCTTCCCTCCCCCCCAGCTTTCTTATCGCCCGAAAGAGTGATCGTATAGATACGCTAAGCCCCCTGGGGCCGCAGGTGGGGTGGTGTCGTTTGTTGTTTGGTCCGTGAATTGTGTTACCCGAGCCATTGGACGAGTCAGCGGGGGTTTCGCCTGGTGCCCAGTGGACCACTAACGCGACTCCAATAGGGAGCAACTTAAGGGTTTTTGACCGCGCCGTCGTCGGTTCACTTTTGGCCGAGGGGGCTAACGGGTCGGGCGGCCGCGCCGTCGTCAGAATTCCCACCCCCTCCTCCTTTTCAGGTCTTCTTTGGTGTTCCCCAGGTGGCGGTCGCCAGTTTGTTGTGACCCTCTCTTTGTGGCGAGGTGGGGTTTTGCGTCAGTTTTGCGACCCCCTCCCTGCATTTTTTCCTGGGGAGTCCGCGCCGTCGGTTCTGACGCTTCTTGGGGTTGACATGAACGATCCCCCTGTGATCCCTGTGGGGGGCCGCCCGCGGGGCCCTTCGTGGGCCCCCTGGTGCGCCGGGTTGGTCCGCCGGGGTCTCGTTCGGTGCGCCCGTGGGCGCCTCGTGGGCGCCCCGTGCACCCGGGCTGCTCTGCCGGGGCGTCGCCCGGTGGCTGCCCGTGGGCGCCCCGTGCGCTGGGTGCAGCATTTTTTCTGCTGGAGTCCGCGATGCGGTATCGCTTCACCGGTCCCCATGCCCATCCTCAGCCCCCTCGGGGACCCCCGCCAAATTACCCCCCCAGTTAGGGGTACACTCCTCGAAACCCGAAGGGAACGGCCTCTATCCCCTTCTGGCGGGGTAGATCGGCCAGTGGGGTCCAGGCCACGCCGCTGGGGAAAGGGATCGGATAAACGATGCTCAATGATGAAAGGTGAATGGTCTGATTTTTTTGGGGGTCTGATTTGAGCTGTCGCGGAGGGTTCCAGTTGGGTCGGGGCAAGAGACCGCCCCTTCATGGTTGGTCTGGGGGGGTCACAAAACGGGCCTCAAACCCTAAACCCTGATCCATTAGCCCACTCCCTTTTTATTTCGGAATCTGGAGTAGCGTACACCATACAGGATCCATACATTGCTTGCGTCACACAGCGTTCACCACATTGTGATGGAGTTCCATTTTGACAGATATAGGTTTAGCTTGTAGTTCATTATACAGAGAGCGGGAGCTTTGTTTCGATCCGTTGCCGGGTTGGCTCAAGGTATAAAGGCATCTGCTTTATCCTGCTGCTGCCACAGTTGGTAGCGGAGCGGGGCAGGCCATGGTCGGCGCGGGTGTCGCGAGCTGCAGCTGCTGAGGCGGCGGCAGGGCGACGCTCCAGCGACCGGGCCAGTCCCGCTCGCCGAAGCGGACAGTGTGGGATCCACGGCACTTGCCGGCATGCCGGCAGACGACGAACAGACGTACGCGGTGCTGGGCCCCAGCGGTGCGGCGAGCGAGGGGCGCTCCGAGGCATCAGGAGGGGCAGGCGCTCAAACAGCTCAGCCTCCAGGGGAAGAGCTCTCTGCCCAGGTGCAGGAGCTCATCAAGAAGATAGTGCAGGACACTATCAGAGGCGGAGAGGCGACGGGCGTTCACTCAGCACGGCGTGAAAACGGTGGTGGCGAGACGCGGCGACCAGACCAGGACCCGTGGGAGGAAGCTGATCCGTGGACCGTCGGCCGGACCAGAGGCGAGGCCCGGCAGGATCGCGGCTCAGGCTGGAGCGCAGACGCTGGCTGGGGCAGCGGCAGGCCGGGCGATGCCCAGCGGCACGACGACAACGGGGATAGCTGGGACGGCAAGCAGAGAGACGCGCGGTGGCGCGCCGAGGACAAGGACTGGGACGACCAGACGTGGCAGGGTCGCTCCAGGTGGCAGCAGGACGACTGGCCAGCCTCCGACGGGTGGGAGACTGCGTGGCAGGCGGCACCATCCACCAGATGAGACTTCACGGGGCCGCCAGCGTGGCCGGGCTGGTCGCACTACAGACAGTGGAAGAAGTCGGTGCAGCGATGGAACCGCGGCACCGACGTGCCGGTGTGGCGCAGGTCCGACAAGTTCCTCAGCCTCTTCGACTGGACGATGCAGTCGAAGTTCGAGGATATCTCCGAGGACCAACTCACCGGGCACCAGTGGCTCGACGTGCTGCTCAAGAGGATGGATCTGATGAGCGGAGAGCGCGAGGGCGACGACCTGAGACGTACAGGACGACGAGCCTTGTACGAGGGCAATCGTGATAACAAAGAGTCCCTGACGCAGTACGTGGCCAGGCGAGACATGCAGTTTCAGGAGGCCGAGGGAAATGATCTCTGGCTCGAAGGCAAGCTGAAAGGCCTGATGTTAGAAGAAGGAGCTGGCCTATCAGCACAGGGCCACCAGAACCTCAGGACACTGACGCAGGGGAGCCTCGAGTACTCGCATGTGTCCTGGGCGCTCAGGCAGATGGATTTCGGTACTAGTGAGCGCCTGCTTCCAGGCAAGTCTCTTTCCTCCAACCCCGTGATGACCGCGGAAGCCGGTCGTCCCGGCGAGGGCCCAGGCGCTCCAGCTCTTCCCCCTCCTCCTCCTCCGCCCTCTCGGCGCGGCACCTCGGAGTCGAACCTTGACGATCGACAGGGCGAGGCAGAGTCCGACGAGGAAGGGTCAGGGGAAGAAGATGACGAGCTGAGCGAAGAGGATGTTCTGATTATTTTGGCAGGGATCGAGGACTTGGAGCTAGAGGGGGACGAGGCCGAGGAGGTATATCTTCAGCTGGAGCAGAAGAAGCGCTCGGGGAAGCAGAACAAGGACCTGAAGAGAGCCGCCAAGCGTGACAGGGAGTATTTCCGAACCTCGAACCGCGCTCCGACCAGCGGCGGTCGAGGTGGGTTTCGAGGTGGCGGTCGAGATCGGCGTCCTGGGCGAGGTCGAGGACGAGGTGGCCGTCAGCAGTCTGGGTGGCGCGACAAGCTGTCACTAGAACAGCTCATGAAGGTGACGCATTGCAAGAAGTGCCTCCAAAAGGGGCACAGGTCCAGGGAGTGCCCCAACCCTCCGGCGGACGCGAGCAGGAGGACCGACGACAAGATGAAGAAGAACCTAGCAGGGTACACGTTCACGGGATGTACGTCGCCCGGCCCCTGTTTGCCGGTCGTGTCGCACGGGCAGCTGGAGGCGCTGAAGAAGATCCAGGAGGAGGTCGGGGCGGTGCTCCTCACCGCGGCCTCTCACCAGGGCCTAGTGGACCCCGGCGCCGGCAGCGACATCGTTGGCAGGGCCTCCCTCAACAAAGAGGCGCAGGAGCTTGCCGAGTTCGGGCTCCAGTACGTGATGGTGCCCGAGTCTGTCCGACCCTTGCGCAGTGCTCACGGGGTAGGCGGTCCTGCGAAGGCCCTAGCCACAGTTTTGTTTCCTCTTTGCCTAGGGGGTGTGCTAGGAATCATCGAGACGACTGCCCTGGACGAGGACGTGCCATGCATTCTCTCGGTCACTCTTCTAGATTGCTTGGAGTGCGTGGTAGATCTACCAGCCAACCCCCTGAGGTCCGGAGTCCTCGAGGAGGACATTCGCATGGCGAGGCTCGGATCCGGACACAGGTTGGTCGACATAGTAGGACCCGTCGCGGGCAAAGGCAGGACCCCAGCAGGCGCACTAAGCAAGTATTCGTTCTTGAATGCAGCATCATTTCGGTTTGAAGGTGGACGGGTCCTAGAGATGACCCCAGACGGAACTGTGATCCAGTGCATCATCATCCTTCTCTTCCTCTTAATCCGGCTCCTCCTCAGGATCAGGAAGCAATCGAGAGCCCGGGTCACTAGGCTCAACAGCCTCAACAACTTCAAGAAGACCCCAGGGGGCAAGCAGCTGGGCCTCGAGAGCACCCTTCAGGACTTCGTAGGTAAGGAGAAGGACCTCGTAGGTAAGAATCAGGTCCTCAAGGGCACCATCCAGGACAAGATGCGGGTCCTCAGGGGCCTCATCCAGAACTGGTCGAGGGAGATCTGCGGGCGGCTAGTTCAGGTAGCGGCCTCGACGCGGGCCTGGGGCTTAGGATCCGGCGGAGATACTAAGGAGACGCTCGGGACCATCAACGTCCGTGGGGGAAGAAACTCGGAGATCACGCGAGATGCCTCCAGCGGAGACTTTACCTATCAGTACGTAGCACGTTTTGGCTCGAGCCTAGCTATCAGTTTTCAAGAGATCGGCCATTACTGTCTCAGTTTGCTCACCGACGATCGCTCCGAGAGGTGCGATGGCGCGCAGACTGGCGCTCATGTTTCTGACACTCGAGCTAGCGGCGACAGGCAGGAAGAAGTCGCCCGGAGCGAAGCAGGCGACAGAGGAGCTCCTGGCGAGGAGGGCCGCGGAGGTGAGCGACTCGGAGGCGAGCTCCATCGGGGAGCAGCCATGCTGGCGCTCCAGCAGCCTCTGGGAGAAGCGGGGGCACCCGCCGCTCCCGCGGCTCAACCGGCGCTGTGGGCAGCGGCGGCGGCCGCAACCCAGTGGCCCCCAATCCCCTCGATCGGCAGTCTGCCGGTCGCGCCTCCGGCGACGGGCGGGCAGATCCAGCAGCAGCAGCATCTATTTCCGGTTCCAGCAAAGCAGCCGCCCAACCAGCAGGCAATGACAGCCCGGCAGCAGCAAACCGCAGCAGCGGCTTCAGCGGGACCATCGACTACACTGGCTGGTCCTACGGCTGCCAAGCCGCCTCCTACTCAGGTGCCCCCAAGCACTCAGGCACCTGTCTTTGGAGGAGCGGCGACCGCTGCGGTTCCGGCGAAGCCTCCGCCCAAGCCAGCCCCATTGTGCGACCACCCTCGTACGGCAATCAAATTCTATGGCAATCAGCACGGGTCGGGCTCGCGCTGCACGCATTGCGGAGAACGCATCGCATGGGTTCCTCGGGGCGCAGGGGCCCCAGCCGGACCGCCTCAGCAGACAGCCGCCGAGGCAGCCAGGTCAGCGGCAGCGTCGGCTCAGAGGGCGGTGGAGATGATGCAAGAGAGCCCCCAGTTTCAGGCGGGTGGAGCAGCGCTCACCACAGTCAACAGTCTGGGGACTCTTCTTCAAGGATTACAGTGGCAGCTTCAGTCGGTGCCGGAGAGCGTGAGAGCTATCGGGAAAGTGCAGGAGGTGCTGGATCGCATGGTGGAGGTGGCGACGGCCCACCAGCAGGCCCCATCTCAGGTCGAGGAGGGCTTGCAGCAGATCTAGCAGGGGGTGATCGAGATACGCAGGCTGATCGGGAGATCAGCAAGGCGGTCAACACCATGGGGGTCACGGTGCAGCACATCGACACGGCGGTGGGGCAGCTGGGCCACATGATGGTTCAGATCGGGACGGCCGCGACAGGGCTGGTTGACGTCGCCAACGCCCAGATGCAGGCCCAGCAGGTGACCCTGGGCGATCCCTGGCTGGATACGAGCGGTGCAGACCAGCCGCTGAGCGGAGAAGCCTCCGGGAGTGGGGGGCCCGACGGGACTCAGGGAGGCCGCATGACAACGACGACTCCTACGGAGACGACGACAGCATCGACGGCACCCACTACCACGACGGAAGCGACGTGGTGGAGCTTGGGCCCGATTCCCGAGGAAGCCGGGCCAGACTCTCCAGATGGCTGGGAGGTCTTGTCGAACGAGGAGCCCAGCATGTAGGATTGAGCAGTGCCGCACGCCGAGGCAGAATGCCAGGGGTGAACATGACCGCCTGCTACGAGCAATGCGGCTGCCTCTCTTTTAGGCAAGAGGCCACATCAGACAGCAATCCTCCCGCGTTCACTCCTTCCTCTCTTGCTCCTGTCCTTAACTCCTCCGCCATTTTTCCTGTTACGGTACAGTCCAGTTCCAGCCCCAGTATTTCCCCTCCCAAGTCGAGCTCCGTTGCCGAACGAAGAGGCAAGCTCGCCGGAGCTCAGCTTCGACGTCGGAGGGCGGAGAACTTGCGAGGGCTTAGGTGTGGACAGCAGGCCTCAGAGGGCCTGGACCTCGAGGGGGCCGAATGGTTCCAGGGCGACGCTTTTAACGACGATCATGAGATCGCCTGCCCGAGCGAAGTTAAGTCAGCTGTTGAAGTTATGGCGGCCTCCCGATTGCCTAGGTACGAGAAGTCCGGGGAGGCGAGGCCCAAGAGGGCCAAACGGGGGTCCACCTTCTTCGAGGTTTTCTCTCCGTCCCGCATCGGTCCCAGGGTCCAAAAGCGAGGAGGCACTTTGGGTAGGATCGTTAGCTGGGACCTCGAGACCGGGTGGGACTCCAGGAAGGCCAGGGACCGCAGAAGGCTCTGGCAGAGCATCAAGGAAGATCCACCCGAGACCATCTGGCTTTGCCCACCGTGTATGGATCAGCGAAGCTGTCAGGGATCCGGACAAATGGTCCGAGTTGGTTCGAGAGGGCCTCGAAGACCTCATATTATGTATGGAGATCGCGGGGTATCAAGTTCGCCGAGGCCGATTCTTTGCGTTCGAGCATCCCCTGTTCGCCGCATCGTGGGACACTCAGGTAGTTCGGGCGATCGAGGATCTTCCTGAGCTACACCGCATGCGAGTGGACATGTGCAGTTTCGGGCTTAATGTTACGGGGGGGGGGCTCAATAAGAAACCCACCGGGGTGCTAACCAACCACCCACGTTTGCGAGAGGTCCTGGGGGGACACTGGTGCGACGGCACCCACAAGCACGTTCTCCTAGAGGGAAAGTCCCGCACCTCCCGGGCTCAGGTCTACCCTCCCAGGTTTGTCGACGCTGTGGTCCGCGCGTTGACAGAACAGTGGAGCGGGGCGAGTCAAGGTCGAAAGGTCACCTGGGCGGAGCTTGACGAGAGCGCCTTTCCAGTGGGGGATGTGTCAGGAGGCGAAGACGAAGAGCTCGACCTGGATGACAGTGGGGAGGACGAGCCAGAGACTCGACACCAGACCCGCTCCAGTCTGTGAACCAATTCCTGAGCCACCAGATCAAGAGAAGCGTTTGCTGTTTCGGCTGCATCACAACATGGGCCACCCAGACAATCGAAAGTTCATTCGAGTCCTGCGCGCGGGAGGCGTGAAGATACACTTGCTTCGCTGGATCCGAGACTCGTTCAAGTGCTCCGAGTGCTCAGAGCGATCGCGCACCGCCAGTCATAGGCGGGTGGCGATGCCGAGGACACTTCGTTTCAACCACATCGTCGGGGTCGATTTGTTCTTTCTGCCTTTCCAGGAGAAATCGATCCCATTCCTTAACATACTGGATCACGGATCCAACTTGCAGGGTTGTGTCAGGGTTGAGGAGCCGAAGGCTGTGTGTGTGGAGAGCGTTTGTCCAAGCTTGGGTTCGACCACTCGGAGCTCCCCATTTTCTGCTCTCTGATGGAGGATCTGAATTTGAAGATCGTTTTGCTCGAGGTCTCGAACAGTGGGGCGTGATGCGCCACATCTGCGACGCCAGCTCGCCTTGGCAAAACGGACGCGTCGAGAGACACGGTGGGTGGATCAAAGAGCGTGTGACGTCTGAACTGGAGGCCGGGTCGGAAATCCCGGTCGACCTGGCTGAGCTCGAGGAGCTAGTCTATGAGCTATGTGCTCACAAGAATAGGTTTTGGCATAGAGGGGGGTCTTCACCAATCCAACTTGTCCTGGAGGAGAACCCGCGACTCCCACGCGAAATCTTGTCTGGCGATCACCTAGGGCTGCCAGGGTGGCAGGACTGCATCCGTCCCTCATCGGAGCTCGATTCGGCCGGAGCCGAGTTTGCGAGATTTCAAAAAGTGCGCGAGGTTGCCCGGGGACTTGCCCTGGAAACCACCGCTCGAGAGAAGGTCCAGAGAGCGAGCAAGGCCCGGGCCGGACCCACCGTGAACTTTGCTCCTGGCCAGTGGGTTCACGTGTGGCGTAGGATGACTAAGGCGGGTCCCAGGGCCGATACCCTCGGCAGGCGTCGGGACGCCTGGACCGGCCCAGGAGTGGTGGTCCTGGCCGAGCGTGGTACCGTGTGGGTCGCCGTGCGTGCGAGATTGTGGAAGTGTTCCCCCGAGCAAGTGCGTTTGGCATCGCCAGAAGAAGAGTTCGGGATCCAGTTGTCCCAGGATCCGCGTTGGGCGGAGCTGCTGAGCCAGGCCCAGACGAGGAGGGCTTCGGCTGTGGACGTCCAGCGCGAGGGTCCACCTCCCGAGGATGCCTGGGATCAGCCCCTGGCCCCAGGATCCGACTCAGGTCTCAGTGCCCCGGCCGAGCCGCCCAGGTCGAGGGACGCTGCGCCTGTCCCACGACCCGAGGAGGGACCTGGAGCCCTCGACCCGGTGATGCTCCGTCCGGCCCGAGGAGCCCGATCTCGGGCCCCGTCCTCGTCCGGGGCATCGGCGATGGCTCGAGCTGGACCGGAGGGGGCGAGGCTCCCGTCTATCTCCGAGGGCGACGAGATCCCCTCTCATCTGGACTCTCCGGGGGCTAGTGGCTAGTGACGTTGTCCCCTCTCCACCTCCTGGTCTGGAGGGAGAACCAGGTGGTGCTGTTGCCGCTGTGTCCGCCGATGCCACCGACGCTGACACCTCTGTTCTCTCTCCCTCTCCTTCGTCTTCTCCTCTTCCTCCCTCCGACTCCGCCTCCGTTCCTTTCCGCCCCGGCGCCCCCATGGGGACGGGGGGGGCAGGCTCCGGCAGCCAGTGGATGCGCCAGCTTGCATCCTCCGGCGGAGAGCGGAGGAACGAGCCTCCAGCTGCCCGCCAGGTGCGGCCGGCGGGGGGCCCAAGAGAGCCAAGCTGGGTCCGCCTCCGGGGCTTGACCCGCCCAACGTGTCGACTCCTTCCTCCGAGGTCCCGGCTCCTTCCGTTTCCCCTCTCCCTTCGGTTTCCTCTTCTCTCCTTCTCCTCCTCCTCTTCCTCCCGTTTCTTCCAGGCCAGGCAAGGAGTCAAGGGGTCTGGTCGGTCGGAGAGTCGATTAGATTGAAGATCGTCTTCGAGGCAGCGAGGGGCCCGAGGTCCACGAGAGGTCGCCTCGGGGAAGAGGGCGCTTCTGGATTCAGCCGACGGACGATGGAGGGGTGCATCTGACCGAGGTCCCGGGGCCCGAAGATGACGTTGAAGTGTTTGCTGCCAGTAGGGGAGGAGAGGTTACTCTAGGAAAGCTGTCGCCCGCTGAGCGACAAAAGTTCGAGATTTCAGACGATTCAGAGTGGAAGAGTATGCTCGGCTCAGGAGCTGTCGAAGTCATTGCCCCACGGGAAGCCTCCGCGGTGAGACGCTCGTGTCCCGAGAGGATCATCGCGAGTAGAATGGCGCGTAGGTGGAAGCCAGTGGAAGGTACCTTTTCCGAGCCAGTGGCGAAGTCCAGTTGGTGCGTCCACGGACGCAAGGATCCCGACACGGGCTCGCTCTTTGTGCACTCTCCCACCCCCCAGACGACATCCATTCTAATGTTCATCCAGGTGATGATGAATCTCTCCCTCCTGGGAGACATAGCAGATGTCAAAAACGCTTTTTGTCAATCAGATCCTATGAGGAGATCCCAGGGCGAGATCTACGTTGAACCATGCGAAGGCATCAAGGTTGAACCCGGATCTCCGATCCGTCTGAAGGTGAACGTGTACGGTCTGGATGATGCGCCACTTGCTTGGCGCAAGACTATTGTGGGTTTTCTCAAAGATTTAGGTTTCTGCAGGAGCCTCCTGGAGCAGTGCTGGTGGATCTGGTACGACACTCGGGGGCACATCTGCAATCTGATTCTCCTGGAAGTTGACGATTTCTTCATTGCGAGCGACTCCCAGGAGTCACGACAGTGGCTGAGGACGAAGCTCGACGGCAGGTTCCGATTCGGCAAGTACAGAGACTGTGCTGCCGGACCTGTCGAGTATGCTGGACGATCAGTGCGCTTCGGACCTCAGCGCACGATAGTTGATCAAGAAAAGTACATCCTCGAGGAAATCAGGCCCATCACCCTGGCCCGCGGAAGCCTAGGCCAGAAAAGGCCCCCCCTGGACCAGGAAGAGTTCAAGGCTCTGCGTTCGCTCATATATAAGCTGAACTGGGTCGGTCGTGAATCGCGTCCCGGGGCCGCGGGAACGGCCAGTATCTCAGCGAGTCGGCTCAAAGAGCCTACTGTTGGGGACGTGGCCTGTGCCAATAAGATGGTGCGCCACTTGAGAGCCACGGCCTCGAGAGGCCTAAGCATCTGGCGTCTGGATCCCGAGCAGACGGCTTTCGTGTCCTTCTCGGACGCCGGGGGAGTGGGCTCGCGCGAGGGATCGGTGGACGAGAAGGGTCTCCAAGAGGACCCAACCCAAGGGGCGTGGATGGTGCTGGCCACCGACAAGAGCGCGATTGATAACCGTGTCGTTCGTGCGTCAATTCTCGGTTGGAGGAGCTCCAAGCTTCGCCGCAAAGTCACTTCGACTCTTGCAGGCGGAACACAGGCACTTTCTGCAGCGGTGGCCGCAGTAGAGTTTCTGCAGGTGTTGTACAGAGACGTCATGTTCCAGGACGTCGATGTTTCGGACTACTGCCGAGGGGCAGGGCCGTTCACCACCGTTCTGAGGAGTAACTGCAGTCTTGGGGGTGGTGAAGACCAGGTGCACGTCGTAGACGCGAAGAGCATCTACGACACAATGCTCAAAGAGGGCAACGCTAGCGCCAAGGATCGTAGGACGGCGCTGGACTTAGCCGTGGTGTGCGAGACGGTCGAGAATGCTAGAGGGCACGTTCGCTGGGTCCCACGCTCCAGGATGCCAGTGGATGTGCTGACCAAAGATGACATCACCAAGGGCAATGCTGCTCTAGCCAATCTTCTCACCCACGGGAAGCTAGTTCTAGTCGACGAAGCCGAGGAGCTTGATCGTCGCAAGGAGGACCCGGGAAACAAGGACCCTTCCCAGGCCGCCTCGAGGAGGATTCTTGCCCAAGACTCTCGGTTGGTGTCTTGGTCGGCTTTTCGAAGTGTCGTACCGGGTCCGGGGACCGGCAACTCTCCTCCCTCTCTCCTGTCCTTTGCTCGTCCTGTTTCTCAGGACAAAGACTGACTTGTGTGTACAGTGCTGTTTGCATGGGGCAGCTAAACCTATTAGAAAGTCAGTCCCATGTGATGGAGTTCCATTTTGACAGATATAGGTTTAGCTTGTAGTTCATTCGACAGAGAGCGGGAGCTTTGTTTCGATCCGTTGCCGGGTTGGCTCAATGTATAAAGGCATCTGCTTTATCCTGCTCCTGCCACAACATGGTTTACAGCACGTAGATTTCACCACATGCCATGCAGCAAATGTATTGCACCATACACAGAATGCACGACATGGCTTACAACCGATGTGTTGCTGGTTGGTTCACCTGTCGTGTAGTGTATGTTAAGTGGTAAGTTCGCATGTGTCATGATCAGAACGACCAGTGGCACGTCTACCTGCAAAAATTCCATTTCAATTCGCATTTACAGCACAATATTCGAATCATACATAATACGATGAAGTCGTTGTCGTTTCTGTGGGTAGAAAGCCTCCTCTCGTTCTTGCAACCACTACAGCAACTACCGATAGCATACGGCATGATACAACCAGCGAGATATGTACTATTATCGTGGTGTTCCTGCTTTCATGTATGTCTTCGTTTGTTCAACCACCTATGTGGTGTTCCTGAAGATGTCCCATCCTGGAAGGAGCAAATATGTCACGCAGCGTTATTCCACAAATGCACGGCTAACCCCAGCTGCACGGTCTGCATTGGTGCAAATTGAAGTTCGTACGCTGATGTTTTGGATGAAGCGTGTGCGACAGTTGCTGGCACGAGTGGCCAGAATATGCGGGCTCACCGTGCGGTTTATATCACATGCTGTTTTCCCGTCATGTCTGATTGAGTTGTTCGAG
>CAUYUJ010007841.1:42500-44091 GCA_963575745.1 Prorocentrum cordatum
TGAGTAAAAGTGCAGCAAATCGGTTGCGCTTCTGGGATTCCAGCAGCACTTGATTATGCCGCTTGTGCGTTGCGCATGTCCAGGTGAACAGCTTGCCCACTGTATTACATCAGGTCCTGTGGTTCCCCATCGTTGCTATGGTTTGTCAGGTTTCTGTTGACCCACCAACGTCTAGATCCATGCTTCTCCTAGAATCAATATTGATAAGTGCATCTGTTCATCGCCTTGCGCCATTCAGAGGCGTACCCTTACACCATGAAGTGCGATAGCACATGGGGATCATACCCGTTCTTGGCGCAGGGATCTTTATCTGGACGTGCCTTGGAGGAGGAGGATAAAAAAGGATGAGGAGGCGGAGGAGGAAGAGGAGGAGTAGGAGGACGTGCCATGTTTAGGGGAGAGGTTGGCGAGTGTGGGGTTGAGCGAGGGCAGCTACAGGCAACCAAATGTGGCTTTCATGCTATTTGAGTCGTCCCAAAGTTGCACAGACATTTGGCGTGGCCAGATTTCGATGATAAGTTGCGAAGGCATGGCAATGGCGAGGAGTGTGGACTTGCATGAGGGACCTTGGGGGGAGAGGAGAGGAGGAAGAGAGAGAAAGAGAGAGAGAGAGGTGAGTAGGGACACACACGCATATTCTTCGGGCCCTCTTTGAACGTCTTGGGCGCCTCTGGGGCCGTCTTGGAGCCCTCTGTGGCCCTCCTGGTGGCCTCTTGGGCCATCATGGGGCGATCCTGGGGGCCTCTCGGGCCGTCTTGGAGCATCGGGAGCTCGAAAAGTCAAGGACCCAAAAATCATTGAAAAACCAATCGAAAACCAATGAATGTGGCATCTCGGGGCCGTCTTGGGGAAGCTCTTGGGGCTCTCTTGGGGCGTGTTGTGGAGGCCTCTTAGGCTGTCTTGGGACAATCTTGCACGCCTTGGAGCGATCTTTGGGCGTCTCGGGGCCCTCTCGGTCCGTCTCGAGCTCTGTATGCCTGGGAAAGTCACGCGACAAGATGCGCCAGACCCCAGGGGGGCACGCGATTTACTAACGCGCCACGCTCTCGCCATTCAGGGATTGCGCTCGCGCCTTGGACTTCCTGATCGTTTGCTTGGGAATCGCGCTCTCGCCCGAAACTCCCTGGCGAATTGCGCAGGACTCACGCATTCGCGACCCGTCCGCTCGACCCGCCCGTCAGGGTCCGCCAGCCTGACTCGCCCGGTAAGGCCAGCAGTCGCCCCTCGATGTTTTTCGCCCGTTCCGCTGCCCCTCGCTGCTCCTCGCGATGCCGCAGTCGGATTTGAAGGCCCCGCCGCTGCCTCCGTGGCCTCGATACCCTGCCTGGCCCCCGCTATCTGGGCCCCTCGATACAGTTCGTGGCAACTCGGTCGCCTTTCGCGGCCCGGGAAAAAGAGGAGGAGGAGGAGGAGGAGCAGGAGGAGGAGGAGCAGGAGCAGGAGCAGGAGCAGGAGCAGGAGCAGGAGCAGGAGCAGGACCAGGAGCAGGACCAGGACCAGGAGCGGGAGCAGGAGCAGGAGCAGGAGCAGGAGCAGGAGCAGGAGCAGGAGGGGAAGCAAGAGGAGGAGGAGGAGGAGGAGGAGGAGGAGG
>CAUYUJ010007842.1:0-15000 GCA_963575745.1 Prorocentrum cordatum
ACCGTGGGCGGGTCGCGAGCTCCGGAAGCGAGGTCGCAAGCGGGGTCGCTGCCGGAGCCGCGCGGCGGCGGAGCGGCCGCGAAGCGGGCGGCTGGGCCAGCCGAGCGGGTGCTCGCGCGAGCGCCCCGCGGCGGCGGTGCGCGGCGAGAGCCCCGCGGCGACGCCACTGGCGGCGCGTCCTGCGAGTCCGACTGGCGTCGCGGGGCGCGGTCGGAAAAAGTATGCGGAACGCGGGCGCCGTCCCCCGGCGCAAGCGGCGCGTCGCGCCACTTCGAGGTGCTGCCGAGCCGGGCGCTGCTGGAGGGGGCACCGGGCGCGCCTGCTCCAAGGCCCGGGCTCCAGGAGCGCGAAAGGCTCACGCCCCTCGTCCGCCGACGCGGCGGCGCGATGGCGCGCGCAAGGCTGGCCCCACAGCGCGAAATTGGCAGTGCGCCTGGCCCTACGACCCGGGGGCGGCGCGGCCGCGCCAGGCGCCGAGAGCAGCGCCGCGGGCGCACGAGCAGCGCGCGCACGACGGGGGCGCTCAGCGCGAACCGTTTCCGCTGGACGAGCTGGCCGATGGCGCCTTCCGCGCGAAGAGCAGGGCGCCGAGGGAGTCCCAGAGGCGGAGGCCCCGAAATCCGGCCGTGCTCCGCCCAGCTCGGGCTGCAAGCACTGGCAGGCGCCGGCGGCGCGCCCGTCTGGCCACGGCCGCGCTCTTGCATATAGGCGCGGGCCCGCACGAACGCCTCCGCGGCAAGTCCCGTGCTCCCGTTCCTGGCAAGGTAGGGTTCCCGCTCCCGGCTGGCAACGAGAAGCCTCGCCAAGCAGGAGCGACTTCGCGTCGCAGAACCTGGACCAGAGGGGAGAGGCGTCCGCGCGGTCCGATGCGGACAATGGGCGATGGCGCGCCCTGTCCGGGCGGTGCGGCGTGGCCAACCGCCGGAACTGGCGTTCCATGGCCGACCGGTCGGCACCCGGTTTGAGCTGAAGGAGCTCGCGCGCCGTCCGCACCTTTGCAACCTTGGCGGGTCGCTTGGGATCGGTCCGGGCGGCGAGCCTCGGCCTGGCCGCCGAAAGCTGGGCGGGCGCGCCGGGCGGGCCAGCGGCAACGGGGGCCGCACCCGGCCTGAAGGGCGCTTCGAAAGGCGACGCGCCCTGGGGGGCTTCATGGGGAAGCGCGGAGAGCTCAGCGGCACCTTCGGCGCTCCTTCCCCCGAGGCATCCGCCGCCCACCGCGGGAGAGGCGTTCCGCCTAGGAATCTCTGGAGCCTCGGCTTGCGCTGGGTCGGGCTGCGGAAGCGTGCCGGGAGCTTCGAGAAAAACCGGCGCCTCGACCCCAGTTGCGGCGGCCGCGCTAGCAAACCGTGCGTCGGCCGCGGGGGCGGGCGAGAGAGGGGGACGTGCCGCCAGACCATGGGCGGCCCGGGCATTCCCCCGCGCAAGGAGCCCCTGTGCTAGGACTAGCGCGGCGAGCCGTCCCCATAGGCAAGTGGGGTAGGGAGAATGCGCGTCAGCAAGTGCGACCCAATCGAACCTACCGAAATCGCCCGCCTCAGCGTCGACCAGCCACGCAGGAGCCTCCCTGGAGGGGGGGCGCACAGGCCGATTCCTGGTGGGGTCATCCGCCCTGTGGACGTCGGTGGGCACATAGAGGCCACCCATGTATAAGCCACCGCTCAAGATGTAAGGCAAAGCCGTGCTGAGGACATGGGAAAGCCCTGGAGAGCTGCTGCGACCGTGGGCGGCCGCGCCCAAGGCGACCTTAGAATCGAGCAGCACAGGGATCCGAGAGTCCGGCATGCGAACGCAGCAGTACTTGCACAGACTCTTGAAAACAGTGGCCTCCAGGATGTCGATGTGACGCGGCATTCGAAATTCCCATTTATAGGCCAGGCGGAAGTGCAGCGCTTCCGACAGTTCGCTTATCCAGTGCGGCGCGACTGGGGGCTCAATGGAAGGGAGCCCCAAATCGCGATGCAGCTGGGTGAGCTCGGGGCCTAATGGGACTCCCCGGTCCAGCACGGCAAGCAAACTTCGGTTGTGGAGGACCGTGTGCCACCCTCCGTGCTCAGACCGGCGCCACAACTCTTGGGAGAGATGTGGACTGATCGAGGAGCGGACCACTCCCCCCCAGCCGAGGGAGGCGTCCGTGCCGAACACTTCGGGGGAGTAGCCCGCGCGAAGGTCGGTAATGGCGACAAAGGCCAGGTAAGTGCAGGCTAGCAGCTCGTCGCGAACGGAGACGGGGAGCTCGTACTCGAACCCATCTTCCGTCGACAACGACGACAGGAAGTTGTAGACGTGCGTGAAAATCGACAGCATGGGCCTGCGAAAGAGAAACACTTGCACCCGACATCCGACGAGCGACGCTAGCACCGCGCGGGTCGAATGACCGAGGTACACTTGGATGAGGGTTAGCCGGCACAGGGCCACGGTGCGCACAAGAGGCGCGCACACGATGCCTATCCGACCCTCCACCTCGGCACCGACCACGACCTTATGAGTCGCGCCACGGGTCCGCTTACCAGGGTGCTGGACCAGCCCCGCGCGAGGGCAGCCGCGGTCGCACGCAGCAAACACCTCCTTATCACGACGATTTGGGTCGTCGGGGCGGGGAGCTAGGCCATTCCAGGACAGCTTCTGGAAGCCCGTGTGATCGTCGATGTTCAACATCTCGACGAAATGGCCACGCGGAAACGGAGTCCTGTGCACAGCTTGCTCATGGGGGCGAAGAGCCCCGAAGCTGCGAAGGACACCCTCGTGCGCAGAGTTTGCGATTTCCACGGCCATGTTGTCGCCCATAGCCAGCGCGTTCAAGCACGGGGAAACATCCACGCCCTCGAGGTCAGGGCGCCACGCATTGAATGCCTTGAACCGCGCACTGGCAGCCGCACGCGGAGGGCATTGCGCTTCGCTCGAGCTGGTGGCACCTTAAAGGTGTAATAGAACTCGCGTAAGTCATCGCATGACACCACCAACCACTCGCCTGCAGCGAGACCCATGCGGCAGAGCAGGAAACCCTGCCCAAGGCGCTGAGTGCTGGAAGAAATGCTCTGACAGCGACTGTTCACCACCGTGGGATTAAGAATCAGCCGATCGTACTCGCTGTCCTTGGGGACCCTGAACGCTCCGCAAGCCTCATCCCAAGCCAGGTCTGAGGTGGGAGTAAAGTACAGGGCGCCGCAGGAGTCCCACTTCCGAAGAAGCTCCCACAGCTGATCACGGTCCATGTGGACGCGGGCCCCCGGGAGGCCCGATGGCCACTCGGCCGACGGAAGACGCATGGTTTCGGGGTCGTGAAAAGTTTTGCGGACCCGCGCGTCGGCGAGGAAGGGAGTGGGATCAAACGTCGGAGAATAATCCCACTTGATGCGGGACGCCCTGACTCGGAGGTCGAAGGGCTCAGACTGGGTGGAGTCCCAGCCTGCCGCTGAAGCCAACGATCCAGGCACAGGAGGCGCGCTGGACGGGCATTGCCGCATGGGGGCGGGCACCTGGGAAGAGGAGGTGAAGGAAGCCTCGATAGCTGCAACATGGGTGGCCAGGCCATGGAGCGAGACTTCAGTGGCGTCGAACTTGGAGAAAGCCCGACCTAAGTCGCTCTTGCCGCCGCGGGCAAGGCGAACTGCGATCCGACACAACCGCTCGAGGCGGTCGCGAGTACCCTCCTGGCAGGGCGTGGCCGCTGTGCACACATGGGCCTCGATGGGAGCGAGGCTGGGATGGCCCAAGGTGAGCCAGTTTAGCGCAACAACGGCGTGCTGTGCTAAGGTGCGCGCTGCGCGCCTCAAGCGCCACCGCTCGCGCGCGCGACCCGTCAAGGTTACAGGAGGCGGCGGCAGAGAAGGCGCTGGAGGGCACGGCCAAGGATCGCGGGGAGGCGGCTCCAACACGTACGAGCCGTCCCGGGCCGACGCGCGGAGGGAGGTGCGGGTGAAAGACGACAGAGAACAACGAGCACCCATCCCAACCTGAGCTAAAGCAGCAGCCCAATGGGTGATATCGATGTTCGCGCCAGGAAACAGGCGCAGCAAGGCAGAAAGGTCAGCGACAAAGGGCGCGACCTTGGGAAAGGAAGGCGTGGTGCCGGTAGGCGCAGACGGCCTCGAATCCCCCGCGGACAAGTCAACGCGAGAGGCTTCGGAACTGGCAGCGGCCCCTGAGGACAGGTCAACTCGAGGGGCCGGTGGCACGGTAGTGACCCCGGAGGACAAGTCGACTCGAGGGGGGTTCCCACTGGCAACAGAACCGATGGAAGCGACGGGCGGTGCGCCTGAGTCCCCGTCGGAAGGGGCTTCGGCAGCACGGTGAAAATTGCCAAAATGGCCACTCGGCCCTGAAGGGGAGCCAGGGGTAGAGCGAGAGTCGCGACAGCGGCACGAACTCCTCCCTGCGGGGCCGCAACAGCATCGCTGGAGGAGCGCGTGCCTACTCTCACGGCCTCGCTCAGCCCAGGCACGCCTGGCAGCAGCAGCGTCGTCGCTTACAGCGACTCGCCGCTGCGTGAACCCTCGGCCGGTGCACGCAGCTCGCGTGCGTCCACCCCTGTGGTGGGATGCGCCGCCGTGGAGGGCGGCTCCGCCGGCGGCCTGGGAGCCGGCGGAACGGGCGCGGCAAGGGCCTGCCGCCACCCGCACCAGGTCACGCGACACGGGGGGGGCTTGATCCCCGTGAGGAACCATACGGTTCCGAGGTAGCCGCGGCCCCCCACCAGCTGGACGATGAACATGCACCGCTGCAGCGCCTCCCGCTGGCAGATGAAAGCCAGATCGAGAGCCCTCTGGGGCGCCTCGGCAGGCAGCCCCAGTGCGTCCCCTGCGACCCCCTCGGCGGAGCCGGCGACCGCAGCGGGGTCGGCCCGCCCAAGTGGCGGGGGGACGCGCGCGGGAGGGGCAGGCGGGAGCGCCTGCGGAGGGGCGTTCGACCGAGCCTTCCCCCACGCTGAGACGAGCGCCGAAGCTGGGGTCCCAGCGCGCAGCTGGACGCGATGAGGTGGCGCAGGTGCCCTGGCCAACGTGGCCGCGATCCCGAATGGCTGAAAACCCAGACGAACCGCCACGTCGGCGAAGGGCTGGAGCGCCTCTAGCCTCGCGGAGGGCGCCCCCAGAGCGACGCGAGGCACACGGCCGTGACGGCGGCTCCAGCCCTGGTGGGGGCAGGAAGCCTGGAAGACACGGCGAAGTGGCCATAGGACAGCTTTGCGGCGGCGTGCCCAAATCGCGAGCTGCGGCGGGGGCTGAGGGATCGGTG
Source organism: Prorocentrum cordatum (assembly GCA_963575745.1). Lineage (NCBI taxonomy): Eukaryota > Dinophyceae > Prorocentrales > Prorocentraceae > Prorocentrum > Prorocentrum cordatum. The sequence goes on from CAUYUJ010007842.1 coordinate 5,233, forward strand.
CGACCCGTGCTCTGTGGCGCCGAAGCAGCGGCGCCCGGCAGGCAGGTACCAGCTACCCCGAAACCATCTGCAGCAGCAGCAGAAACATGTCGCGTAGCGCCTGACAACAAGGGGGCCGACACTGGCAGGGACGCGGGGTCCGTCGACGCCGAGGTTGGATTCCCGAGTAGCCCGAGCGAGTGCAAGATGGCGTGGGCGCTCGCACGGGAGGCACTGACCGCAAGCGGCTCCCTTGGAGGCAGGGGTGAGGCCCCTAGGCAGGGGATCGCCGACTGCCCACTTCCGCTGTCAGGAAAAGGAAACCCAACCGCGGCGTCGGTCGCGCAACGGTTGTGCGGCGGCGGCACCCGAGCGCCCGCCTCCAGGCTAGCGAGGCAGGGAGATGGCCCCACCTGCCAGACCGCAGGGCCCGACAGCGCCTCAAACCCAGGTGGCGGGTGGAAGGGCAACACTGTCGAAGCGCCCCCTGGCGTAATCGCTGGCGCTAGTGCCGGCGGAAGCGCAGGCGTCGGTGCTGCCGCCGTCTGTGCTGGCGTCAGGGCTGGCGTCGGCGCTGGCCTCGGTGCTGGCGTAGGCGCTGGCGCTGGTGCCGGCGTAAGCGCAAGCGTCGGTGCTGACGCCGCCAGGTGCTGGCGTTGATGCTGACGTCGGTGCGGCGCTGGCGCTGGTGCTGGTGTAAGCGCACGCGTCGGTGCTGCCGCTGTCCGTGCTGGCGCTCGTGCAGGCATCGGTGCCGGCCTCGGCGCAGGAGGAGGCGCTGGCGCTGGTGCCGGCGTAAGCGCAGGCGTTGGTGCTGCCGCCGGCAGTGCTGGTGTTCGTGCATCAAAGCCAGGCGGTGGGCCCATCCGCCAAGCACGCGGCTGTAACGGCGACTCCAACCCAGGGGGGGGCCGGAAGCTGGCGCGAGTCGGCGAGGCGGCTCTGGGACTGCTCCGCGGTGGCCCTGTGCGCTCGGCACGCGTCTGTGACGGCGGCTCCAACCCTGAAGGGAGCTGGAGTCCCGAAAGCGAGGGCAAAGCTGCCTTGGGACCGTCTCGCGGCGGGGTGCTAAGCTGGTTAACTGCGGTGGCGGCTGGGGGAGCGGTACGAACCCCTCCCTGCGGGGCCGCAACAGCATCGCTGGAGGAGCGCATACCCACCCCCTCCAAACCGCCAGAATCCACAGCGTCCGCCGCTACAGTAGGCGGGGGAGGCACCGCGCGCGACAGCTCGTGGGTGATTGCCAAACGAACAGAGCTCCCGCCCCGCCTGGTTTCGACAACCGACGGCTCCGACCCTGGAGGGGGCCGAAAACCCGCGGGAGCGGGCGAGGCGGCCAGAAAACTTGCTCGCGGCGGGCGGCCAGACTGGTGAGCCAGGCCGACGGTTGAGTGGGCGGCACGACCCCTCCCCTGCGGGGCCGTAGCAGCATCGCTGGAAGGGCGCATGCCAACCCCCTCAAATCCGCTGGGTCCCGATCCGCCCGAAGGGCCCTGGGCGCGCGCGCGCCTGTCGTTGCCCACGCGAGGGAAACGATGCCGCGAACGGCAGCTGAGCCATGGCGAAGCGGCGACTGGAGGGGGAGGAGTAGAGGGGGAGTGGAGAAAGAGAGGGTCCACCGACTCCGACTCCTCCGTCCTGGACGCCGTTATCTTCGCGCCGGTGGCCTCTCCGCCTGTTGCCAGGCGGGCGGTGTTCCGAGAGGCGGCGGCGACACTCGTGGCGCGAGCAATAGACCGTTCGGCGGCGGGCGGGCTCGACCCTTGAGTGGCGCCGGCAACGGGCGTAGCGCGAGCACTCTTCTTCCGGGCCGATGGCGCGGCCTCCTCGTGATGCGAGGGAACTCCACCTCCTACTCCTCTCCTCAGATGGGCGTCCGCTCCGGGGTCCAAGGGGAAGAGGCAAGAGGAAGGAGGGGAGTTTTGTAGCGGCGAAAGGGAGGCAGGCGCCATCGGATGCCGAGCCTGCGGGACGGGGCTCAGAAGCCAGCGTCACACGAGCAGCAGCTGCGGCAGGCGCGGGAGGAACCCGCGAGCAGGTCAGACGCCTGCCTGGACGGCCTGGCTGGGGCCACGCCCAGATGACACGGGCGCGCACTGCCAGGGGGGCAGCGGCGCCCGAGCGGAGAGTGTGCACACTCGCCGCTGCCGGGTGCCCACAGGAGGCAGCCGGCCCACCCCCACCCGAGCTCTGACTGGCGGGGTGAAAGAGCGACCCCGAACCAGCCAGATCACGGAGGAAGCGTTGGGACCCCTGCCTGCGGCAGTGGCCCAAAGCAGCTCGTAGCCCAGCAAGTAGAACACCGCCGCGTAGGTGAAGAGGAACCTGCGCGGCGGTGGCAACCGCAAGCCCCCTGGCGCCCTGGCCGCGCGCGCGCGCGGCGGGGGGAGCGGGGGGCGAGAAGAGCAAGCTTGGGGCCGAGAAGCTGCAGGACCTGAACGGGCGCGAGCGGCAAGGAGAATAGAGAAGCGCATTCTCGAATGCAAGAACCCCACTCAGAAAATAGGAAAAGATGTAAATTAAAAAACGCTTGCCTTACTCCTTGCCCTGATCCTTCCAGCCCCTTCGTGGTTCGCCATACGTCAACGTCGGTGTCGTCGTCGGATGTCAACGTCGGCGTCGTCGTCCGTCCGCAGCTGTCAGCCGTCCCTCGCCCGTGGCTCACCAGCCGCCGCCACCGCCGTCGAGCTCTTTGCCGCCCGCAGCAACTTCATAGCGTCACTGGCCGCTGGCTACCATAGACCGCTTCATGCGGTCCGCCATAGCCCGCACGACCTGCGTGGGCGGATGAGGATGCCGCCTCCTCCTCCTCCGCCTCCGCCTCCTCCTCCTCCTCTTCCTCCTCGTCCTCGTCCTCGCCTTCCTCCTCCTCCTCCCCCTCCTCCTCCTCCTCCTCCTCCTCCTCCTCCTCCTCCTCCTCTTCCTTCTCCTCCTCCTCCTCCTCCTCCTCCTCCTCCTCCTCCTCCTCCTCCTCAATCTCCTCCTGGAAAGAGGAGGGGGGGGGGGCAAGAGTGTGCAATGGTGTGCGCTGAAGTGTCCCACTGGGCGTGCTCGCACGTCTGCGGGCTTCTTTGCAAGCCCCCTGGACTTCGGAGGCCCCCTGAGGGGCCACGGCAGCAGACCGGCACCAAGAGGGCACGCGCCGCCCTGGGATCGACGACACTTCGCCGATGGATCGGCGGCAGGCCCCCGACTGTGGATCCACACGTTCCTGGGCTCCCCAGCTTGCGCAGAGGCCTCCTGTGGAGGGACGCGCCCGACTTCCAGGGCGGGGGGGGGGCGGCGGAGGCTCCCTGGAGGGAGGCTGCTGCCGAGGAGGCGCAGGCCACTCACCTGCGGACTGGGCCCGCGCCTTCTGAGAAGCAGGGGGTGTGCTTCCAAGAAGCCCCTCCTAGAGGCCTCCTAGATGGGGTCGGAGTAGATGGGGTCGGAGGATCCCGCCGCATTGCCGATACATCGGCGATGCATCGCCGATGCATCGGCGATGCATCGGCCATGCACTGGCGACGTCGGCGATGCATCGGCGACGTCGGCGTGGAGAAAACTGGGCCCCACATCGCCGATGCATCAGCGATGCGGCGCGATACTCCGACCCCATCTACTCCGACCCCCGAGGGAGGAGGGCCCTGCCTTCCTCCTCCTGCTGGGACTCTCGGGGCCTCGTCGCCCCAGCAAGGCACGCAACGAAGCCTTGGTCGCAGCGCGCTCGAGGCTGGTGGCGGGCACAGAGCGGGAGGGGGGAGAGGGCAAGCCTTCTTAGAAGCAGGCTGCGTCTTAGAAGCCGTGGACCTTGCATCTACAGACAAGGCCCGCGCCTTCTGATACAGCCAAGACGTGTCCTGAGGACGGGTGGCAAGGACGCAAGGCCCTTGGAGGCCGATGTTGTGACTTTGTTGGCGGCGGTCGACCCGTGAAATCGGCAAAGGACGGGCAGCAGCGGCAGGGACACGAGGGTGCCCTGGTTGAAGGCGCGCATCCTTACCTGGCGCGTGAACTGTAAGCAGGGCTGCTTATACGAAGCCTCCCGCCCTCACCCTGCTCCCCTCTGCGCGCGGCTGGCTTCGGGGGCCACGTGCGGGAGAAGAGCCCCGCCTTCCTCCTCCCCTCCCGGGCCCCCTCGGGGCCTCGTCGCCACGGCCAGGTCCGCGACGAGACGGTAGTCGGCACGCGCCCGAGGGGAGACACCCCGCGGAGGAGAGGGCGGGGGGGGCGAGCCCTGGCTGGGCCCTCGGAGCCCTCGGGGCCCCGTCGCCACGAGGAGAGGGCGGGGGAGACGAGCCCTTCTCGGCCCCGTCGCCGCGGCCAGGTCCGCAACGAGACCGCTGGTTGGCGCGCGCCCGAGGGGAGAAGCCCCCCAAGGAGGAGGGGGCCGGGGGACACACACACACACACACACACATAGACACAAGTCCCAAGTTTCCAAGTTATAGGTTCTATGTGGTATGGATGTTCGTCTTCCCCTCCACGGCGGGAGCCGCCGCGGCCACCTCTAGAGAGCGCCCCCTCCCTGCGAAGAGGGGAGTGCATACGAGGCCTACCAGGAGGAGGAGGAGGAGGAGGAGGAGGAGGAGGAGGAGGAGGAGGAGGAGGGAGGAGCATGAGGAGGAGAACGAAGAGAAGAACGAAGATAAGAAGGAGGGAGAGGAGGAGGGGGAAGAAGAAGGACGCCGACGAAGAGGATACAAAGAAGGAGGAGGAGGAGGAGGAGGAGGAGGAGAACGACGAAGAGAGGGAGGAAGACAAGGAGAAGGACGGGCGGGAGGGATCTTCGGAGCAGAAGACCCGACCCCCGATGCCTCCCCAATGGGGGGGCCGGCCTTGGCGCCGTCCTTGGCGGCATCCTGGGGGCGGCCGGGAGGGGGGCACGGCGGCGCTCCCGGCGGGACGGGCGCCTCCCCCCCCCCCACCCGCGGGGAGGAGGAGGAGGAGGAGGAGGAGGAGAAGAAGAGGAGGAGGAGGAGGAGGAAGAGGAGGAGGAGGAGGAGGAGGAGAAGAGGAGGAGGAGGAGGAGGAGGAGGAGGACGAGGACGAGGAGGAGGAGGGTTCCGAGGGTTCCGATGACGACGAGGGGCTCCGGGAACGAGGCACCACGCCAAAAAGGGCCCCCTGAAGGAGACACAATTCCAAGGAGTCCCAATGTTTTCTCATAGCCCACCAGCCCTTCAGGGCGTAGGTGGCCCAGAGTGTTTTTGTTTCTTCCATCTGGCCCTCTTCCTCTCGGGGAGGGGTTGATCACTGCTCCATATTGATATACACCCCTCCCCCAGGCAACCAACGGCCAGCCAGGAACTATGATCCCCCCCACCATCCCCGTCAGAAAAACAATACGAAACGAACTCTACCTCCACAATCGGAGCATGCACGGCCAACCCGATGCGCCGCCCCCCACCATCCCTATCAAAAATAATACAAAGTACACTATGGGGCAAAGTCTTGAGTCATGTTCGCGAGGCCCGCGAGCACTTTGTATTGTTTTGACAGGGACGGCGGGGATGTCAGCATACTGCCTGCTGCGCGCAGGGCTACCTACCCTCCCGACTACAAAACAATACAACATGCACCTTGCGGCTAAATCTGGAACATGCGCGGCCACCCCGCGATCACTGTCAAACGGTTTTGACAGAGACAGCGGGGGTGGTGGCGTATGTTCTGCTGTGCGCAGGCCCACCAGGGTGGTGGGGGCCGACATGTTTCCCGATGTGTGCTGTCAGGTGTGCAGGAGCTCCTGACACACTCTGCACGTGCCCCGAACGTGGCGCACCTGGCGAGGCTGGGGTATGCGGTACACCTGGCGCACGCGGAGGCACGTGGCGCATCTGGTGCACCAGCCGTGCCTGGCACGCTCGGACCCCAGGGGTGCCTGGCGCGCGTCGCGCGCCAGGCACGCTTTGCGCGCCTCGCCCAAGTGTCGCGCACATTTGGTTGTTTTTGGTTCCCAGTAGCTGTCCATCCAAAAACGACCGCTGAACATGCTCAGGACTGGGTGTTACTCATGCGTTGGGAGAGCGGGTGCGAGTGAGATAGACGGCTTGCTATCCATGGGGTGCCTTGACCCCTTCCCCTACCGCCTCTCCTGGACCTGGACGGGGGGTCCCCCGAGGGTTTGGAGCGTCCAAGATGGCTCAAGATGGTCCCAAGAGCGCCTCGGAAAGCTCAAAATGAGCGCCAAGACGGCCCAAGATATACCAAGATGCTTAAAGATGGCTCCCAAGATGCTCCAAGAGGTACAAAGACCGCTCCAAGACGGCTCAAAGAGGCCAGAGAACTCCCCCAGGAGGCCCCGAAGTGGCCAGAATTCCTCTCAAACCTATTGAAAATCAATGTGTGTTGTTTTCTCGCCTTTTCGCCTCGGACGGTCATCCAACGCCTCAAGATGGCTTCAAGATGGCCCAAGAGAGCCCCAGGAGAGGCCCAAGAGAGCCCCAAGACGGCCCCCAGGAGCGCCCAGGAGCGCCCCAAGAGCGCTCCAAGAGGGGTCTAGGAGAAGATGTTCGGTGCTCCCCAGGGGGGAGGCTAATTAAAGAGCCTCTCTTGTTTGATCGCTCTTTTTTGATCGATCTCCTCCAAGATGGCCCCAAGAGTACCCCTAAAGCTCTCAAGTCGCCCCAAGAGGGCCCCAAGAGGCGCCCAGGCAGCCCGAAGAGGCGCCCAAGAGGCCTCCAAGAGGCGGAGGCGAAGCGAGGATGAGGAGGGAGGAGCAGGAGCGAATAGCCAGGAGCGCAGAGAGAAGCGAGGAACGAGGAGGAGGAACGAGGAGAGAAGAGAGGAGCCAGGAGCTGGGAGCGAGGAAGCGGGAGCGAGGAGCCAGGAGCGCGGGGCCAGGAGCGAGGTATACGAGGAGAGGAGCGGGGAGCGGGGAGCGAGGAGGAGCGGCCATCCCCCCCGAGCGGGGAGGAGCGGGGAGCGGGGAGGAGCGGGGAGCGGGGAGCGAGGAGGAGCGGGGAGCGAGGAGGAGCGGGGAGGAGGGAGCGAGGTGGAGCCCGAGGGGCGAGGAGGAGGGAGAAGTGGGGAAACACTTCAGGAGGGGCAAGTTCGGGTTTTGTCCCCCCCGACCTGTTCGCGAGCCCACGCAAGACGCACGCGCCCAACCACGTACACGAATACGGTCCCATGGTCCGTGTGACCAACCCTGGGATACGAACCATCGGGCCTTCCGTGTTTTCGAAACCAACGTGGATCCATATACGTGTACGTCCCTTTTTCGTTCCTGACTCGTGGTGCCCATCACCTCCCAACGGTACTGGTTCCCATATTTGGGAGCTTATCAGCTTCAAGCACATTCGACGGCTTCGTCGTGAGAACAATGTAGGGCTACTAAGCCAGACGAAAGGACCACTGAGCCGGATCAGGCCAAATTGAGCCCCAGGCTCAACAGTTTCAAACGGGCCTGCGCCGCACCAACCGGAATCAGACCAGACGAAGCGGGATGGAACCAGATTCTCAGTCGTCGACTGGGGTTATACCAGCGCCGATTCTGAATTGAACACTGCATGCGAGTAAGACAAAGTCGGGACAAGGATACTCCAGATTTCGTAATAAAAGGCAGGGGGTCTGGATCCTCCAAGACAAGCATTTCAGACCTCCCCCGTGGGAGAACCCTCCAAAACATCGTCCCCAGACCCCCCAGGCCCTCCAAGATAGCCTGGAAGAGACCTCCCCCCCGAAATGAGACCCCCCTCCCGTTATTACGAAATCTGGAGTAATATCGGAACAGGATAGTTCGGGGACCTCTGAGATCCGGCGGCTCTGGGGGATCTATCGGGCGCCGCGACCTCCTCGAAGCGTTCCCCACCACGCTATGAGAGCGCTCCCGAACGCTCTGGAACGGATGTGTCCTTGGGCAGCGCGGTGCGGTGCCAGGAGGAGGAGGGGGGGAAAGAAGAGGAAGAGGGGGAGAAGGGGGGGGTCACCAGTGGGGGGATCACCGCCAAAATCCTCTTGGGAATCAAGGCTGCTGGATCGAAAAGCTCTCGAAGCTCTGGGACTTTGTCTCTGTGTGTGGCTGTATTTTTTGCGGGGGGTCCAGCGTGTCCTGGGGGCCCTCATTGCCTCTAGAAAAATGCGCCCTCCTCCCTTCACCTTCTCGTCCTCCTTCTCCTCCTCCTCCTCCTGGTCCTCCTCCTCCTCCACCTCCTCCTCCTACGGCTCAACAACAACTGCACTCAGGCAAAACGACGGAACGCGGCAAACATAAGACACAACATCCCACGTTGTATATGTCCTAGCATGCAGGTCGACGGAGTTGCTTGAGTCTGTTGACCACTGGCAGCGGAAACGATTATGGTGACGATGATGATGGTGGTGATGGTGGTGGTGATGGCGATCATGATGATGACGATGAGTATGATGATGACGACGACGATGATCATGATGCTGATGGTGATGGTGATGATGGTGATGATGATGATGCTGATGATGCTGATGATGATGATGATGATGATGATATGGGGGAGCGGAAAGGAAGGGGAATTACGATGATGACGTTATTGATGTTGATGCTGATGTTGCTGAGGATTATGTTGCTGCTGATGCTGATGGTCAGCATGATGATGTTGATGAATGATGATGCTGATGAATGGTGATGATGATGATGAATGGTTGTGCTGGTGATGACGATGCTGATGATGACGATGATGATGATGATGATGATGATGACGGTGGTGATGATGTCGAAGATGATGATGATGATGATGATGATGATGATGATGATGATGATGATGATGATGATGATGATGATGATGATGATGATGATGATGATGATGATGATGATGATGATGATGATGATGATGGTGGTGGTGGTGGTGGTGGTGGTGGTGATGATTAAGATGATGAGGAAGATGATGATGATTGCGGTTATGACGATGATGATGATGATGATGAGGAGGAGGAGGAGGAGGAGGAGGAGGAGGATGCTGGTCCCCTCGCGGCGGCGCAGGGCACGGATGGGCTGCCGCGTTTCGGCGGCGGCAGAGCCGAGTGGAGAAGGCCCAGCGGCGTGCCTCGCGAGCGACCGCCGCGAACGAGCCCTGCGGGGCCCCGAGGGGCGCGGCCCGCGGCCTCTCCCGCGCCCCCCCCCCCGGAGGTCCTGGACGTGCGCGCTCCGCTCCCGGCTGCCCGCGCGTGGGCTCAAGGACGCGGCGGCGGTGGGAGGCACTCCGGGGCTGCGACCTCCCCCCGGGCGTTGTATATGCCCAGCTTCCTCGCGACGCTGAGGATCCTGTCCAGCGAGCTCGTGGACCGGAACGGGTTCCACGTCGTGTCCAGGTCCATCTGCCTGTACACCCCCTCCATCGAGCGCGGCCGCTGCTCGAGGTGGGGGTGGTTCATGAAATCCGACCACCAAAACTCGTACACCCACTTGGAACTTCCGTAGGCCAACTGCGTGCCGTCTGCAAGATCATTCCACGACGCCTGGATGGCGTTGATGTACGAGGGGCACATATCTGGATGTGCGGTGAGGTACGTGAGAACGTGGAGGAACGTTTCCATGTACAGCAGCCAACGATCCGCAATATCGGACATATACTCACATTGTCCATCGACGCGGCACTCCCCAGCTGTACTTGCCAACGCTGGGACGATTACTTCATCCCAGACTCTCTGCATCTGGCGCCCAAAATCACGATTCATGAAATCGGCGCAGAGACCCTGTCTCAGAGTGTGGAGCTTCATTTGGCCGACCCAGAGTTTGATGCCAGTCATGATGATTGTTGCCCCAATGCCTTGAATGGAAGCGAAGCTCGCACCCGAAGCAAAACCAGAATACGCTGTGACCCCGAATCGAGCGAC
>CAUYUJ010007842.1:20000-44076 GCA_963575745.1 Prorocentrum cordatum
GCCGCCGCCGCCGCCGGCGTCATCGTCGTCATCGTCGTCGTCGTCGTCGCCACCGTCGTCATCGTCGTCGTCCTCGTCATCGTGGTCGTCGTCGTCCTCGTTATCCTCGTCGTCGTTGTCGTCCTCGTCGTCGCCGCCGCCGCCGCCGCCGTCGTCGTCGTCGTTGTCATCGCGGTCGTCGTCGTCGTCCTCGTCGTCGCCACCGCCGCCGTCGTCGTCGCAGTTGTCATCGTCGTCGTCGCCGTCGACATCGTCGTTGTCGTCCTCGTCGTCGTCCTCGTGGTCGTCGTCGTCCTCGTCGTCCCCGCCGCCGCCGTCGTCGTTGTCGACGACGTTGTCGTCATTGTCATCGTCGTCCTCGTCGTCGTCGTCGTCATCGTCGTCATCGTCCTCGTCGTCGTCGTCGTCGTCGTCGTCGCAGCCGCCACCGCCGCCGCCGTCGTCGTCGTCGTCGTCATTGTCATCGTCGTCGTCGTAATCGTCGTCGTCATCGTCGTCCTCGTCTTCGCCGCCGCCACCAACAACGCCGCCGCCGGCGACGTCGTCGTCGTTGTCATCGTCCTTATCGTCGTCGTCCTCGTCGTCGTCGTCGTCCTCGTCGTCCTCATCGTCGCAGCCGCCGCCGTCGTCGTCGTCGTCGTCCTCGTCGTTGTCATCGTCGTCGTCCACGTCGTTGTCATCGTCGTCGTCCACGTCGTCGTCGCCGCCGCCGTCGTCGCCGCCGTCATCGTCATCGTCGTCATTGTCGACGTCGTCCTCGTCGTCGTCGTCGTCGCCGCCGCTTTCGTCGTCGTCGTCGTCGTTGTCATCGTCCTCGTCGTCGTCGTCCTCGTCGTCGTCGCCGCAGCCACCGCCGCCGTCATCGTCGTCGTCGTCGTTGTCGTCGTCGTTGTCAGCGTCGTCCTCGTCGTCGTCGTCATCATCGACGTCGTCTTCTTCCTCGTCGTCGCCGTCGTCGTCGCCGTCGTCATCATCGTCGTCCTCGTCGTCGCCGAATCCGACGCCGTCGTCGTCGTCGTCGTCGTCGTCGCCGTTGTCATCGTCGTCGTCGCCGTCGTCATCGTCCTTGTCCTCGTCGTCCCCGCCGCCGCCGTCGTCATCGTCGTCGTCCTCCTCGTCGTCGTCGTCATCATCCTCGTCGTGGCCGCCGCCGTCGCCGCCGCCGTCGTCGTCGTTGTCATCGTCGTCCTCGTCGACGTCGTCCTCGTCGTCGTCGTCGTCCTCGTCGTCGCCGCCACCGCCGTCGTCGTCGTCGTCGTCGATGTCGACGTCGTCGTTGTTGTCACGTCGTCGTCGTCGTCGACGTCCTCGTCGTCGTCGTTGTCCTCGTCGTCGCTGCTGCCGCCGCCGCCGTCGTCGTCGTTGTCGACGTCGTCGTCGTTGTCATCGTTGTCGTCGTCATCGTCGTCGTGGCTGGACTCCTCTCCGCCGTGGCGCCCAGCCCATCAACCGACCAGGGGGATGAGGGGGCGGGCGGGTCGCCACGCCCCCCCCCATCCCTCGGGCACCAGCGGCGATCGGTGGCACGCACAAGGGGCGGGGTGTGAAGGGGGGATGGGCGGAGTTGTGAGATGGAGGGGGGCGCTGTCAGAGGATGACAAAATACCGATACTGCTACCCTTCGCCCGGTTTCTTCTTTTTCGGCCTCCCGGGAGGCCCTCATCGCCACCGATGGATTCGCCTCGAACTCCTGGTCAGGACGCGTCCCGGGAGAGGTCAGGGGAGTAGCAGTATCGGCGCCTTTTGGTCTTGTGAGAAGGGAGGGGCGTCTTAACGGTCCTCCCCGCTTTTGATCAGCCGCATCCGGGCGCGTCGAACAGGCAAGTGTCTTTTCAGATCCCCCCCGCCGCCGCCTCTTGGAAGGCCGCCTCCGTCGCGTCACCCCGCTGCCCCCCCTTGAGCTCGTGGGCAAGAAGGGGGGCAGGCGGGACGCTCCCGGGGGGGGGGGGGGGCGTGTGGGAGGTTGGCGTGGGAGGTTGCGTGGGGAGGGGGTGGGTGGAGGGGGCGGTGGCGCCCGATGGAGCGCCCCACTCCCCTCCCCTGTGAGATGAATGTGCTGATAAATCAACCAGTAGATCCACGAATGCCTGACGACGAAGCCTCTGCTCGCGCCCACCTACGCGGCCCGTTCCGGAAACCCTGAATTCTAAATTTAGGTCGGGCATGTCCTCCTACAGGCGGATGTCGAAAGAAAAACAACAAATAGTCAAAAATACCCAAAATAGTCAAAACATCCCCAGACTATACACATATCTATATATATATATACTAGAACCATTGGCGACACTCGGAGTGGAACCTGGGGCACCGAGGACCGAGAACCGGTCGTCGAACCGACTCGGCCGACCCGACGTGACGCGACCCGCCCGAGCAGGCCCAGGCGTGAGGCCAGCATGCGCGCGCCAGAGGCCAGGGGCAGTACACCCTAGGCGATGCTTAAGAAAACCTAAGTTGTCGTCCAGAGTCTCGATTACTTTTCAATGTAAATCCCAAGATGTTGATAGAAGTTCTGGGTTTTATTCAATTTCTGAGACTATGAATTTCTTAACCCATGACTTCTTAAGCATTTCGCAGGGTGTATGAGAGACCTGCACGTATGCATGCCAGCCCCGCTGGTGCTAGGCGGCTGGGACCGCCGGTGGCGATCCTTGGGCGGCGGCCAGGGGCATGGCCGTCGCCGCCAGGGCAGATATACGCATGCCAGCGCCAGTGCGCTGATCTGCGTGCGGTCATTACCTCACGGGCTTTTTGGGACTCGGGCGGATTGTGCATCTTCCGCTTCATTTGGGAGGTTTCGAGCGGGCCCCTTGGGTTCTTTGGGTGGCCTCTTCGTCGTCGCCGTCGCCGCGGTCGCTGTCGTCGTTGTCGTCGGCTGGTTTTGGAGAGTGCCAAAACCGCTCCAAAACCATCATGAAAACATAGATTCGTCTTCGGGCGTCTTCAGGGTTTGTTGGACACCTGTTGGAGTTTCTTGACATGCTTCTCGGACGCCTCTTGGAATAGTTTTGAAGGATCTCGGGGCATCTTGGGGGCTGTTTGGGGGCCTGTTGGGGCCTGTTGTGTGCCTCTTGGGGGCCTGCTGGCGGTCTGGGGATTCAACTTGGGGCATAGGGCTAGAAAAGTGACTTGGAGCTCCCCCTCTTGGGCCCGACTTGGGGCCATCTGGGGCTGACTGGAGTTCCTCTTGGGCCGTCTTGGGGCTCTCTTGGGCCGTCTTGGGGCTCTCTTGGGGGCATCTTCGCCCATCTTAGGGTGGTCTTGGGGGCATCTTGGGCCGTCGTGGGCGCTGTTCAGACCGAAGAAACGAACATGCTGAAATGCACGTTTCCGAAGCGAATGGGGCAATTTGGGCCATCCAAGGCGTTCTTGGGGGCCATCTTGGAGCCTTTGGGGGGCATCGGGGCCTCTTGAAAGCTCGTCAGCCACCTTGAAGCCATCTCGGGCCGTCTTGGGCCTTAGTGCGCTGGTCTCGTCGCTTACCTGTGCTCCCCGGATTTGTTTTGGGGCGGCCGGAGGGAGCCCGGGAGGCCCCCCAGGGGGGGGGGGGCTCAAAGGGGGGGAGGGAAATCCGGTGTGTGTATGTGTATACATATATATATATACACATATTTATATATATATATATATATATATGTGTGTGTACACGCACACTATCCTTGAACATCCCGACTGTAGGGGCATGCCCGACTGAATTCTGCGGCAAACTCACCTCTCAAAATTGGAGAACGGTGCGCACTGCCGCCGACCTTCGCCTGCTGCCCGCCAGCGGAGCCGCGCACAGCTCGTCGCCGCCACCCTCCGCCCGCCTTCCGCCCAGGATCAGGGGGGCGTAAGACCCGGGTACAGGGGACTCGGAAATCCCCGACGAGGTCGTCAAAAAAATGACGAGGCCGAGCCTGCTTTTTGACGAGGCCTCCCGCTGCAGACAGCCCACGAAACTCCTCCTCGTCAAAATCCGAGGCGCGGTCGTCAAAAAACGATGGCGAACCCGAGTCCTGGCAAACCCGGGTCTTACGCTCCCCCGATTCGAGCGGCTGCGGCCGCAGAGATGTCGGCCCGCCGGGGCACGACCCTCCGCCGTCCGCCGAAGGCGTGCCGAGGCCTTCGGCCCGTGAGGACAGACCTCCCCTGGAACGCCCGCGCGAGCGGCGAACGTTGGGCGCCCGAGTTGTCCGGGGTAACTCGGGTGCGGGGTAACTCGGGTTTTGGGTTCCCGAAAAAGGAACCCGAGCTATCCCTGACCCGAGTTACCCCTGGTGATTCGGGGCTCTGAGAACGTATCCCTACTCCAGATTTCGTAACGAAGGGAGGGGGGTCTCATTTCGGGGGGGGGTCTCTTCCAGGCTATCTTGGAGGGCCTGGGGGGTCTGGGGACGATGTGTTGGAGGGTTCTCCCATGGGGGAGGTCTGAAATGGCTTGTCTTGGAGGGTCCAGACCCCCTCCCTTTTATTACGAAATCTGGAGTAATTATCCACGCCCTCCCGGTTTGGATTCTGGGGCGCGACCCCGCGAGCACTTGAGCAGGGACCGACCGTCCCGGCATTCCTACATAGGCCTACCACGACACATTCTTAGAGCCCAAACATGTTCGAATGACAAAACAGTGTTCTTAGAGCATACACCCGACGGGTCAACACAAGGCAGCCCCAGCCAGCACTGCCCTGAGAACACCCCGCGCCAACCACATGAGATTATCAGAACCTCCTTTGGTGAGCCCACAGGGAGCCCGAGGACGCTTCGCCACTGCGTGGAGCACGCGGTCGCGCGGACGCGCGCCGCGCGGGAGGGGGCCGGCCGCGGGATAGACTCCGCGCACACCGGGGTCACGGCTCGGCCGCCTGGCTCGCCATGAGATTATCAGAACCTCCTTTGGTGAGCCCACAGGGAGCCCGAGGACGCTTCGCCACTGCGTGGAGCACGCGGTCGCGCGGACGCGCGCCGCGCGGGAGGGGGCCGGCCGCGGGATAGACTCCGCGCACACCGGGGTCACGGCTCGGCCGCCTGGCTCGCGAGGCCGTGGCCGCGGAGGCACGTGCGTTGCTCGCCCCGTGCAGGAGAGCCCAGCATCGACTCGGCGCGAGACGCATCGGCGATCGACACGGGTCGGACCGGCGGAAGTCAGCAGCCGGCACGGGGGAAGCCGAGTCGGCGGACATCGGCAGGCTCGTAAGGCCTCCACCGAGAAAGCCAAGACCTGGATCGGACTCAGAAGAATCGGATCGGATGTCGACTGGCTGCCAAGCCAGCCCATCCAGACCCGAAGCCACCGTTGGGCTCGTCCATCTCAGGTGGGGGAGGGGGCACCCCGAAACATCGAGGAAGCACGATGGAACCCGTGCAGCCCCCAGCACGACATCTGGGGTAGTCCAGGGCCTTCGGGTTGGGTGGGGGTGGCTTGGCAAGATCCACGGGAGCGGCCGAGCCTTTGTTGGAGGCCTGGACGTGGGCACCAACACCAACACAGGGGGGTGCCTCCTCAGGGGTAAGATGATCGTAGAGTTTGGTGCTGGTGGTGGTAATAGATCGGCCACCATGGAAGCCCGAATCTGACCACCATCACGGAGAACGGAAACATCTTCCCTCGGTAGAGACACACCGCCGATCTTGGTGCTGGTGTCAACCTCCAGGCCTCCGATTTTGCGCCTCGCGGCCTCGCCCGCGAGAGCGTTGTCGGCGCCGCTCCCTCCGGCCGTGCGCCTGCCCCAATCGGACAAAGGTGGGATCGTTGGGCTCAGCATGGCCTGGCGAGTCCACACGGCCTTGTCCTCTCCGCTTCTCTTGGGGCGAGAACCTCCTTTATGAGCCTCCACAGAGCGGCATGGATCGACATCGAGTCGAGCCGCGTCGGGGCAGTCGAGACAGGCCCCCCTCGGGGATCTGCTGACCGGCTTCAATCCAGACCTGGGTAAGTCGGGCCTTGCAGGATCCTGCAAAATCCTAAAGGATCCTGCACGATCCTGCACCCAAGCCCGGGACAGTGCGCCCCTGGCCCTGCAGGATCCTGCGAGATCCGGCGCCCTGACTGACCCCCGCTTGCATTGACCCCGTCTCTCCCAAAAATCCAATCCCCAGAAATCTCGACCCATTCCCCAGGACTAGTTTTTCATCCTGAGTTGTTTCTTGACGGTCCCGGGGCCCGGCGAGGGCTGCCAGAGGCAGAAAATGGCGGCAAACCTCCATCTTGATTGCTTCAACGCGTTGGATCTCCCGGCTCCCGAGCTGCCCCTGGCGACCGTTCTCCGGCGCGCGCCGCCGTCGCCCCGGGGCGAGGGCGCCGTCCTGCAGCTTCCTGCCGTCCTCCTCGGCCTGGTCCGCGTCCGCCCGGATCGGGCCGCGGATGGCCTTACTACACGGGCCCGGGATCGGGGCGCCGCCGGGCGAGGGAGGAGGGAGGAGGGAGGAGGGGGAGGAGGAGGGAGGAGAGAGGGAGGGAGGAGGGACGAGGAGGAGGAGGGAGAGACGGAGGAGGAGGAGACGAGGACGGAGGAGGGAGGAGGAGGGAGGACGAGAGGAGGGAGGGAGGGAGGAGGAGACGGAGAGGAGGGAGGAGGAGGAGTAGGGAGGAGGAGGGAGGAGGAGAGGAGGGAGGAGGAGGATAGAGGAGAGGAGGAGAGAGAGCACGGCACAAAAAGGAGGCCCGCCCCACTGGCCCGGCGGGCACCTGCGGCGCGCCGCCCGCGGGCGGAGCCGCTGCGGCAGGCGGGGGGCGCCACTCCGAGAAATCGGACGGGGTTCTGTTGCTCTTCCTCCACCTCCCCTCCTCCTCCCTCCCTCCTCCTCCTCTCTCCTCCTCCTCCCCCCGCCCCCCCTTCTCCCCCCCTCCCCTCCCTCCTCCTCCTCCTCCTCCCTCCTCCTCCCTCCTCCTCCTCCCCTCTCCTCCTCCTCCTACCCTCCTCCTCCTCCTCCTCCTCCTCCTCCCCCTCCTCCCCCGCAGGCATCAAGCTCCGTTCTCTGCATTTCTTGACGTGTGGGCACCTGGACCTCTCGACCCCGTCCCCGAGGCCAGCTGCACACGAAAGCATCGCCGCCAAAGAGAAAACTGCTGGTTGCCCGACGCGATGCCCCCCCAACGACGCACATGCAGCAACCCAAAAGCGAGGAGCAGGTCCGCCTTGAACTGTCGTGAAGTTGGTGATCAGAGCTGACGCAGGTTGGGGCATCATGATAAATCAAAGGAAGCCGAGGAGGGCACAGACCGTCCGCCGTGCCTCCTGCTCCGCGGCGCGGGGAGGCCCCAGGCGTAGGCCGAGGGTGAGAAAGCTTCTCCTCCTCGCGCGAACCCCTATCGGGGATCTTCTGACCCGGGTCAATCCAGACCCAGGTCAGCAGGAAACAAAAGAAAACGCCATGCAGGAAATATAACTGCAGCGCAGGTCTTCTCAAACCCGGGGTCACCCCATATGCGCGGCCGCCTCGCGGCCGCGAGCGGCTAGCTAACCCCGGGTCAGCCAAATGGGGGTCTTCGCGGGATCCTGCAGGATCCGGTGCCCTGGTGCCATTGACCCGCCCTTGTTGACCCCCGTCTCTTGCATTGACCCCCGTCTCTTGCATTGACCCTCTCTTGCATTCACCCTCCCTTCTTGACCCTCGGTGCCCGCTGGCTGACCCTCGTTTGAGCCCCGACCCTTCGCATCGCGCGCGCCACCGGGGATGCCCGGAGGCCCACCTCCCTGGGCGAGCGGGCGCCCCCCTGCGGTCGGGGCGGAGGTCTTCTCCGAAGGGCTTAGGCAACCCCTCCTCCTCCTCCTCCATCCTCCATCCTCCATCCTCCATCCTCCTCCTCCTCCTCCTCCTCCTCCTCCTCCTCCTCCTCCTCCTCCTCCTCCTCCTCCTCCTCCTCCTCCTCCATCTCCTCCTCCTCCCCCTCCCCCCTCCTCCCCCTCACCCGCCCCGACCCCCGTGGGGCGGGTGCGCGCCATCGTGCGCTCACGTCCCCCGACGCGGCCTCCCACGCCGCCGCCTGGCTGCCGGCGCGCTCACGCGCGGGCGCGTCTCGCGCGGGCGCGGGCGGCCCCCGGCGGTCGTCGTCGCCGCCGCAGCCGCCGGTCGCCGCCGCCGTCGCCGCCGCCGTCGTCGTCGTCGTCGCCGCCGCCGCCGTCGTCGCCGCCGCCGTCGCCTTCGCCGTCGCCCTCGTCGCCTTCGTCTTCTTCGCCGAGGCCGCTGTAACAGCCGCCCTCGCCGTCGTCGGCGTCGGCGTCACCAGGACAACGTCGCCGTGATTGTCTCACATCGGAAGCCTCTTCGACTTCAGATTCTGGGCCCCGTCGCCCCTGGGCTCCGAGACCAAAAAAGCATCCAGGAAGAAAAGCTGGCCCCCAGGAAAGGGTCGACGGGTCCGCGGACCACACCTTGGAAACAAAAATGACGTCAGAGGTACGCGTCGTCGCCGCCACCGCCGTTGTTGCTGCCGCCGTCGTCGGACCGACGTCTTTGGAAGAAGAATAAACTGCGTACACACAAACTTTTGGAGCATCGTGCGGATTTCTTGGATCCGCGTTGGACCCACCTCCTCCCTGGCGCGCGGAGCGCGCCAGGGGCGGCGCCGGAGGCGCCGCCTGGGGGGGCCCAGCGCGCGCCAAGAAATCCGCGCGGAGAGCCAAAAGTTTCTGTTGATGGCGTTTGTGTTTTTTCGTGCCTTCGAGCGCCTTGGAAACTCTCTCTGGACGCCCGCGCGCATCCAGATGCCGCCACCGCCGCCGCCAGCGCCGACGAGGCGGCCCTCCTCGCCGTCCTCCTCCAACGGCCACGGCGGCGGCGGCGGCGGCGACGACGGCGACGACGACGGCCACGACGACGGCCACGACGACGACGGCGACGGCGACGGCGACGACGACGACGACGACGGCGGCGGCGGCCGCGGCCACGGCGGCTTTGGCGGTGACGGCGGGAGGGGCGCCCAGGACGTCCAGCGCGGCACCAGCGCGCCGCGCCGAGGCCCGAGCTCGACGGACGCGCGTCCTGGATTCCGATCACCAGGGGGAAGTGGTGCGCGTCCCCCTACAGGGGGATTTTCAACGAAAATTTAAAAATACCCCCAGAAAACTCCCGAATGGTCCAAAAATGCTAAGAAATTGTCCCCTTGATTGTTTTTGTCTATTTTTGAAGATTCCCCCTGTAGAGGGGCAGGCCCGACTGAACACCAGGGGGAAGTGGTGTGGCGCAGGCACTCGGCGCCGAGCGAGGGGGGGAGACGAGAAGGAGGAGGCCTTCTCATGACGCGGCGGGACTTCTCGGAAACCCTCGCGAGTCCTGAAAGGGTTTTAGGGTCTTCGGGGACGGCTCAGAAGACTTCTCGGAAAGCTAGGGAGATTCCGCGCCTTGTGAGAAGGTCCGCCCCATCAAACTTCCCCCCCTGGGCTCGCCGCCGAGACATGGGCTAATGGTGCCGCCTTCGATGTGGCAGCAGCAAGCAGATCCCTAAGAGGGTGAAGGAGAAAGAATGTGTGAGGCATCGGCTGGCTGGGACGCACGAGCGAAAGAAAGCGTGCCCCTCCATGGGACTCGCCGCCACCTGCGGTGACGCGCCTCCTCGGAGAAGATGGAAGAAGGGGGATGATGACTGGCGGCAAATCACGGGGGGAATAGGGGAACAAAAACTGGCATAAACATAAAAACTCAGAGGTCCGCGCGGATTTCTCGGATCGGCGCTGGACCCCCCTCCCTGGCGCGCGAATCGCGCCGGGGGCGGCGCCGGAGGCGCCGCAGGGGGGCCCCAGCGCCGATCCGAGGAATCCGCGCGGACCTCCGAGTTGTTATGTTTATGCTACTTTTTGTTCCGCTAGAGGATGACTGGCGGCAAATCACGGGGGGAAAGAGAGGGAGGCCACTGGGGGAGGAGAGGGGGGGCAGAGGGGTACGATCGGATCACACTCGCGAAGCTTCTCGAGCGGTGCACGAAGCTTCGCCACACAGAGTAATTCGCTGGCACGGTTGCAGATTCATCGCAGGCACCAGGATACTTATAACCACTCGGGGATCGCTGGTTTCATGTCTCAGGCTTTAGACTGCTGAGCGCAATGCCTCCCATGCCGCTGGAACACACTGCCAGCGCGCGCTGGCAGCGACCTCCAGATATGAACGGCCGCCCTGCTCAGAATAGGAGCACGGATGACGAGGAGGACGGATGAGGAGGAGGAGCATAGAGGACGGAGAGAAGGGAGGATGAAGAGGGAGGAGGGAAGAGGAGGAGGAGGAGGAGGAGGACCAGTATAAACACAATAACCATCAATGATGTTGGAACAAACCCTCCCTCCAAGCTCCCTCTTCACGGGCCACTACGAGGGTTCATGTCCACTGAGGGGACTGCCTCGTTTGGAGAAAACGGTTGAAGACCTGGAAGCTTGCCAAATCACCATTCGTGGGACCCCAACACCACGAATCAACCTGACTGTTACGTCTTGACGATCCTGAAACGTGCCAAAACACCATGCCTGGAACTTCAGCACCGCGAATCAACGTAATCGCTGCACCCTCACCATCCTGAGTCATTCCAAAACACTAATTCTGGTGCGCTGACCACCAGAATCCGTGAAACACTGGCTAAGGCGAGAACCACATGTTGAAAAAGGCCCGCCCTCAACCCGTGAAACTCTTGCAAATTCTGAAGAAAAATGTGCGCGGCGTGAATACGAGACACATATTTTGAAAACGGCCCACCAAGCAAATGCTGAAAACGAATGCGCGCGGAGCTAAAGCGAGAGCCATATGTTGAAAACGCCCCGCCCTCAACCCGTGAAACTCTTGCAAATGTTTAACACGAATGTGCGCGGCGTTACAGCGAGAGCCAGATGTTGAAAACCCCCCATTCCATCTGTGAAACTGCTGCCACTTTCTAAGCCTCAGGGCATACATGGTGAGGAAGTCTCAGGCAAAACGCCTGGCCTGCCCTCCCGATCGGCCTCGGTGTGCGATAGGGAGGAGTTACTCATCAGGAAAAGGAATGAAGGAGGAGGAGGAGGAGGAGGAGAGGAGGAAATGGAAGAGGAGGAGGGGGAGGAGGAGGAGGACGAGGAGGAGGACGAGGAGGAGGGCCACGACGAACGCGCCAACAAACACCATGAACCAGACGGCAATCACCAAGGCGACAGAGCTGACGGCAGCAACGACGACGCCCAGCAAAATCCCTACGACAATCAGCCGATGTGAGCCTGGCGACTTGGCCACCGAATTGGCCACTATCGTGGGCCATTCCCCAAAACCTCAGGACAGGCCCCCTGATGGCAAAGGGTCCGCCACCGACGCCCTTCCCAATCGCGAAAGCGAACACGGGAACAACAGAGCTGCCCCCACAACAATCAGCAGGTGTCCAAAACGCAACTGCAAAAACTGATACCTCCGAATGTGCACAACGACATACCGCGGAAGCAAACACCAGCGGCGCGCAACCCGACGTCCCGAAGAGAAACGAAGCGCAAACAACCGCAACCAGCGATCCCAACTCCAGAGGGGCTACTCCAGATTTCGTAATAAAAGGGAGGGGGTCTCAACCCACCCAGACGAGAAGTTTTAGACCCCCCCCCCCGTGGGAGAACCCTCCAAAACATCGTCCCCGGACCCTCCCAGGCCCTCCGAGATAGCCTGGAAGAGATCCCCCCCAAATGAGACCCCCTCCCTTTATTACGAAATCTGGAGTACCTGCAGCGCGAGACGATGACGAACACATGGCAGCGCAGCTTCGGACTCTGATGGCCCGCACTACTGCGGCGAGTGGCATCAACGATACCAGAAGGACCGCGACCAAAAAAACGACGACCAACGACTGGCAAGGCAGCAGCGGAAAGGCGACGCCACCGACACCGAAGCATGAAACCGAGGGCGACAGGCCAAACAAAAGAGGACCACCACGACCAGCACTGACAGATCACACCAGGAACAAGCTACGACACTCAGTACACGGTCCGACGGGAGAGATGACGTGGCCCAAGCCGACCGAACCCACGTAGACCCTGACGTCACCCAAGGACTGTATCGACCGCATCGCGGATGGATGGGTACTGCGCGGAGCCGCTTCGCAACGGACAACCACCTCCGTCAACAACAAAACAACATGAACGACGATACCCGTGGGAGGCTAAGCGGCCAAGCCTCTGAGGAGACGCGGTTGCCAAGTACACCTGCACCAGAACTGATGCGAACGCTCCGCCTCGCGAGCCCACGATGGGACCAGCCTCACGAGGGGGCCTGTCTTATGTGGGTCTACCCCTACCGGAATTTCTCCGAAAACCATTCCCACACCTGCGTCCACGGCCTAGACTACAAGCAGCCAGTGCCTTTCCAACCTCAAGCGGTGAGTACGGTCCTTCATCTCAACTACACCACACGTCCAAAGTACGCAGCAGCTCCGACCTATTCCCATCGACCTTCTACTCCAATTGCGGCATCGTCCAGAATTAATGTCATATGCGAGGGCACCTACATACCCTCAGACAGAGCCACCTGGCTCTAAGGCGGCGGCGACAGAAGAAGATATTAAACCATTTGTGTGAGAGTGCCCCCTCTCGCCAATCCTCACCTCCCTACTGGCCCGCCTTCTCACCCTCAGCCTTCCCTGCACATTGTCCCCCCACTGACCTTCCCATACCCCGCTCTTGTTGAACG
The DNA here is from genome assembly GCA_963575745.1 of Prorocentrum cordatum. Taxonomy (NCBI): domain Eukaryota; class Dinophyceae; order Prorocentrales; family Prorocentraceae; genus Prorocentrum; species Prorocentrum cordatum. The sequence continues at coordinate 32,599 of CAUYUJ010007842.1, forward strand.
GGGATGGGGGGGATAATGGAGGGAGGTCGCGGGTCGGGGATTGCAGTGAGAGTGCTCCCTCTCACCATAAATTCACCTCCCCACTGGCCCGCCTTCTCACCCTATTTTCCCTGTGCATTGTCCCCCCACTGACCTTCACATACCCTGCTCTTGTGGGACGGGGATGGGGGGGATGACGCTGGAGGGAAGTCCGCAGAGGTGGGGAGGGCAGAGGTGGGGTTGTGAGGAAGAGGAGGAGGACGATCGAGGACTATCGAGCGAGGGGCTCCGCGGTCGACTCGGCCGCCGCGGCCCCCGACCGCGCGGGCTCCCGTGTGGTCGCGAGCCCACCCCAGAGACAGGGCGGGACTCCACCTCCCTGCCGCTCCCAAGGCCGAATATATCTGCGGGGCCGAAGCCCCGTGCCAGGCCGCGCAGAGGGCGCGCAGGCCCGAGGCGCGCAGGCCGCGGCGGAGGTCGCGAGCCGCCGCCCTGAACAGGGCGGGCCTCCACCTCACTGCCACTCCAGGGCAGAGTACACCTGCGGGGCCGAAGCCCCGCGCCATGTACTCAACCACCCGGCCGTCGCCCAGCAGCAGCGCGTGGTAGCCGACCGCCGTTGGGCGGCACCGCTCCGTCTGGCCAGTTCTGGCCCGCCTGCGGTGGTAGTCCATATCGTGGTCGACGCAGTGCAGTCGTGCCACTCGTGGTGATCTTATCCCTGCACTTCCCCGCCAGCAAGTTGACTCTGCCATGTCCATCATCATTGTGTGAAGCCACTGCCACACAGCTCCAGCACCAGAACTGCCCATGGGCAACCGCGATGCAGTGGCTGGCGTGGATCACCTCGTTTTTTTTCTAGATCACCTCGTTGTTGGGTACTTGTACAGAATATCCGTGATCAGCTCGGTGCGTCTAGTACTGCCTTCCGACGCACACATTGGCCTTCATCCAGTCGACCACGCTGTACTTGCCAAGCGTGAGCCAGCACTCTTTGCATACCCATGACCCTTTCTTCTTTAGCATTATGTGTCCTGATTCCTGTTCGACTTGAGCCCGTCCTTCTCGTGCTATCTGTTTGGGCGCCTGCCTGGAGGAGGAGGAGGGGGAGGAGGAGGAGGAGGAGGAGGAGGAGGAGGAGGAGGAGGAGGAGGAGGAGCCTTCGGGGAAGAAGGAGATGCGCGCATCCAGCTGGGTTCGCTCCCTGGCCCCACCCTTAAGGACAACAGCCAACCCGCGCACCCCACGGAGGGAGGGCACGAGCGGTGCCGTCGGGCTCCAGGCCGGGGATGGCCGTGCATCGCCCGGCCGCTGCGCGCCGCCGCCTACCCGCCGCGCCGCTGGACCGCCTCCCTCCGCCCTCGACTCAAGGGCTCCCAACTTCGCGCTGCGCGCTGCGCGAAGCGCGAAGTGCGAATAACTCCGTGCTCTCGCGCCGCCTCCCAGGGGAGAAGCGGAGGGCGAGGACGGAGCCGAACCGGGAAGCGCGAGGCGCGGAGCGCGAACAACCTCGCGCCCGCGAGGGCGCCCTGGGCCACTGCGGCATGCCCCGGCCCTCGCGTGGAGGCGCCGTGGGACCTCGTGGAGCTTCTGGCTCTCCCGGGCCGTCCCCGGGCCCTCCGCAGGGGCGCACCGTGCGTCGCCTCGGGGGGGGGCGGTCTCGGAGGCTCCCGGGGCCATCCTGGGCGGTCGGGAATGGGGCTCGGCCAGACCGCGAGAATTCATCAGGCATCGCACGAAAATCAATGCTGTTTGCATCCGGGCGCTCTCCTGGGGGGTCCTGTCGGGGCTGCTTCGGAGCGCCGCGGGGGCTTTGGGAACCCACCGAGCCCACAGCGCCCCCCTTCTCTCTCTGTCTGCTGAGCTTGTGTCGCAGGCCTCCCTGTCCTCGCCGTTTTGTCGCTCCCCACGGCCTCCCCACCAAGGCAGAAAAGCTTCGCACACCGCACGCTCTTCCCCTCTCCGCTCGAGCTGTCGGTCGCATACCTCTCCGTCGTCGCCGCTGCGTCGTTCTCCTCTCCCCTCCCCCCGTCCAGGGGATGCTGGCGGTCGCGGCTGCGCCTCCTCCCTGGAGGGGGTCCCTCCCCTTGGCGCGCCCCCCTACAGTTTTCTAGCATGTCCCTCTACAGGAGGCAGATTCAAGAATGGTACAAAAAAATGGGGACGATATTTCGACTATGTTTGACCATGTTGGGGCATTGGTTGACTATGCTATATTTGTTCTCCAAATTCTGCCTGTAGGAGGACATGCCCGACCTAACACTAGCTTTTTCCAGCCCTCCCCCCCGCAACATTGGCGAAGGCCGCTGGGGGAGGAGGGGCGGGTACGGCCGGACCTTGGACAGAATGGCATCCTTCGATAACCTGAGCCCCTCGGCATGCCTGGACACCCCACATAACAAGATCACTCGAGGGCACTCTCCCCCTGGGGTGCACAAGAACATCCAACAAGCACGAAGAATACTAGGGTTAAGTCGGGCGTGTCCCACTGCAGAAAGATTTTGGGCGAAAAATGAAAAATCCAAGATAAATACTCCCAAAATGCTCAAACATAGTCAAAAAAAATGTCCCCTGACCACTTTTTGACTATATTGGAGCATCCCCCCTGTAGAGGGACAGGCCCGACTTGATGCTAGGGTATCCTCCCCAAGCAGACCTCTGGGGAGCGAATTCGCGGAGGGCGACGCGTGGGGGGGGGGGAAGAAAGGCGCCCTCCTCGGGCCTCCAAGGCCCCCTTTGGGGCCCTGGACGGCCCCTTTCAGGGCCCGGAGGGGCTCCACCCTGCAGCCCTCGCTGCCCCCCGATCGATCGCCCCCTCACTGCGCGTCTTCCGAATCTCGGACCTTCCCCGCCACCGTGCCGACGACCACGGAGTGGGCACGTCCTCGGGTCCCGTGCCCAATCCTCTGAGCCTGAACTCCTCACTCACGAGGAGGCTCTCAGGGGCCCATACCCCCCGCTCTCAAATCTTCTTTGGCGTGGCGCATCTTCTGCCGTGAATTTTCTGAGCCCCAGAGGGCCCGAACCCACAACCAAGGCACGGTGGCGGCATGGGCTGAAGGCCACTAGATCCGCCGCCCCCTGTCGATTCATCGCAAGGTGCCTGCCGTGCCGAGTGATATGGTTTTGGTTCTTTTTCCAAAAGAACTCCCCCTGGGGCTTCGGCCCGTCCCCCCGGCCACCCGGAAAGGCGCTCAATCCGGGAAAAGATCCTCCAAGATGGCTCACGATGGCCTCCAAGATGGCCACGTTGTCCCAAGATGGCCTCCAAGATGGTCCAACATGACCCTCAAGATGCCTCCAAGATGGCCACGATGGCCTCCAAGACGGCTCAGATGGCCCCAAGGTGCCTCCAAGTCGGCCCCCGATGGCATCAAGACGGCCCGAGGCGGTCCAAAAGGCCCACAAGATGCCTCCAAGACGGCCCAAGAGCCCCCAAAGATCGCCCAAAGATCGCCCAAGAGGCCTCCAAGATGGCCCCAGAACGGCCCAAGAGGCCCCCAAGACGGCCCCAAGAGGCCCCCAAGACGGCCCAGGAGGCTTTCAAGACGCCCAAGAGCCTCCTAGACGGCCCTGGAGCATTCCAAGGGGGCCCCAAGTCGGCTCAGAGAGGCCCCCCAAACGGCTTCCGACGGCGTCGGACGGGCCAGAGGCCCACCAAAACGGCCGAAAATGGCACTAAGATGGCCCAAGACGGCCCAAGAGGCCTCCAAGAGGGCCTCCAGGAAGGCCCGAAGAGGCCAAATTCATTGACTTCCCTTGAGTTTTTGAAGGATTGTGCCATTTGCTCTTTTTCGGCCTTCCGACGGCCCGAGACGGCCCAAGTGCCCCCAAAGATCGCCCAAGAGGAGGCCTCCAAGATGGCCCCATGACGGCTCATGATGGCCCAAGAGGCCCCCAAGACGGCCCCAAGAGGGCCCAAGACTATGAGGCCTCCAAGACTGCCAAAACGGCCTCCAAGACGGCTAAGATGGCCCCAAGACGCCTCAAAGACGGCTCAAGATGCACCCAAGACGGCCTAAGATGGCCTCAAGAAGGCCCAAGACGGCCCAAGAGGCTCCCACGAGGCCTCCAAGACAGCCCAAGAGGCCTCCAAGAGGTCCCCCAGAAGGGCCCGAAGAAGCCAAAATCATCGATGGTCCTTGGTGTTTGAAGGACTTGGGCATGTGCTTCGTTTCGGCCGTCCGACGGCTCAAGACAGCCCAAGAGGCCCCACAAGCTCGCCCCAAGATCGCCCACGAGGCCTCCAAGATGGCCCCATGACGGCCCAAGAGGCCCCCAAGACGGTCCCAAGAGGGCCCCAAGAGGGCCCAAGAGGCCTCCAGGACGCCCAAGATGGCCAATAATAACCCCTGGTATGCCCCAAGCGGGCCCCGAGACGACCCAGACAGGCCCAAGACGGCTTCCGACGGCGTAACACAAGCAAGGAACTCTCTAAGACGGCCAAAAAGCCTCCTCCTCCTCCTCCTCCTCCTCCTCCTCCTCCTCCTCCTCCCCCTCCTCATCCTCCTCCGCCTCCTCCGCATCCTCCTGCTCCTCCTCCTCCTCCTCCTCCTCCTTCTCCTCCTCCTCCTCATCCTCCTTCTCATCCTCCTCCTCCGCCTCCTCCTCCTCCTCGTTTTGTTTCCTCATCCTCGCCCTCCTCCGCTTCTTGCTCCCCCATGCGTTCCCCGAAGTCTGTCCAAACCGACTCGGGGAACAACTGGCCCGATAGCTTGGCCAAGCTCTGGCCCAGCTGTCGGCCACAGAGGCGCTTCCCGAAGGGCGGGGGGGGCGGCGGTGATTCGCCGTAGGCGTCTTCGATCCGCCACCCCATGCTCGGTGAGCGATGTTTTATTCGGCGCTTCGACAGTGGGCAGAGGGGGGAGGCAGAGGGGGTCTGGCTCTGGACCTCTGCTTACAATGACTGTTTGGAACCGTGCGTCCTAGGGGGTAGGGGCTCCACCTGCTTGAAACAGGCGCCAGAAACAGCCAATAGCGGGGGGGGAGGGGGGGTAAGAGGGCCCGCACCGATCGGCAAAACAGTTAATACCAGTTTCCCGACAAAGCAACCTAACAGTGATGTGTATAAGCATGTCTGGAAGCATTCCCCTTAAGATTCAGGTGAGAATCCAGTTGTAGAACCCTGCTGTTCTCGCAGTCGCAGTCGCATTCGCAATGAGAGTCGCAGTGGCAACGGCCTGAGGATCCAATGGAATCCTAAGGATCCCTAGGGATTCATAAGGCACCCTTAGGCCTCCTTAGAAAGCCATAGGAACCTTGAGGTAACCTTAGGAATCCTGAGGAATCTGGATTCCTAGGGATTCCCAGGGAGTCGTAAGGAGTCCCAAGGAACCCTAAGGAGTCCCAGGGAATCCGACGGATTCCTAGGGATTCCTGAGGATGCTTAACTATGCCTACGGATTCCTAAGGATGTCTGCGGATTCCAAAGGATTCCTAGGGATTCCTATGGATTCCTGTGGATTCCTACGGATGCCTCAGCCCGCCTCAGTTTCAGCCTCAGCCTCAGCCTGCCTCGGCTTGCCTGAGCCTCAGCCTCAGCCTGCCTCGGCCTCAGCCTCAGCCTGCCTCAGCCTCAGCCTCAGCCTGCCTAGGCCTCAGCCTGCGTCAGCCTCAGCCTCAGCCTGCCTCGGCCTCAGCCTGCCTCAGCCTCAGCCTCAGCCTCAGCCTGCCTCGGCTTGCCTCAGCCTCAGCCTCAGCCTGCCTCGGCCTCAGCCTCCCCTTCCCCCCCCTCCCCCCCATTCAGCCTCACCTTGTCTCAGCTTCGGCCTGCCTCGGCCTCATCCTCAGACTCAGCCCCAGTCTCAGCCTCAGCCTGTCTCGGCCTGAGCCTCAGCCTCGGCCTCAGCCTCAGCCTGCCTCAGCCTCAGCCTGCCTCAACCTCAGCCTCAGCCTGTCTCAGCCTCAGCCTGCCTCAGCATCAGCCTCAGCCTCAGCCTCAGCCTGCCTCGGCTTGCCTCGGCCTCAGCCTCAGCCTGCCTCGGCCTCAGCCTCAGCCTCAGCCTCAGCCTGCCTCAGCCTCATCCTCAGCCTCAGCCTCAGCCTGCATCCGCCTCAGCCTCAGCCTGCCTCAACCGCAGCTTGCCTCAGCCTCAGCCTCAGCCTCAGCCTCAGCCTCAGCCTCACCTTCAGCCTCAGCCTCAGCCTGCCTCGGCTTGCCTCAGCCTCAGCCTCAGCCTGCCTCGGCCTCAGCCTCAGCCTCAGCCTGCCTCAGCCTCAGCGTCAGCCTCTCAGCCTCAGCCTGCATCAGCCTCAGCCTCAGCCTCAGCCTCAGCCTCAGCCCCCTCGTCCCTGCCAGGAGCTTCCTCCCGCCCTCACCAGCATCCTCATTGGGGATGCTGGGAGGCCCAGCACAAACTTGGGGCTCGAGTTGAGTGGACACATCTCAGCATCATTTACTGAGTTCTCTGTGGTGGCTTCACCTCCTCGAAACCATGAGAAGCCACTGTCTTCTTGCACCAAGCCCAGGAGGAGATCGGAACGAACGAGGCTCCTGAGGGGCCTGGTTCTGGGGACGGATTCCAAGTCTGGCCAGTCGTGTCCCCTCTCGTCTCTTCCCTCTTTCCCCTTCCGCCTCCAACCTGTGAACATCCATAGTTCTGTCGTGGCGCGTCGCCTGCTTGTGGAGTTACCGCCCCCTCCTCGGCTGGGCCTAGCCTGTGAACCTCCCTACTTCTGTCGTGGCGGGTCGCTTGCTCGCGGAGTCAGCAGGCGCGCCCCAGGCCACCGAGGTCATCGAGGAGCAAGGCTTTGGAGGACGAGGAGGTGAGCAGAGGCCAGAGGCCGAAGATGACGAGGACGAGGAGGAGGAGAAGGACGAGGAGAAGGAGGAGGACGAGGAGGAGGAGGAAGAGGAGGAGGAGGGAAGGAGGGGAGGGAGCAAGAGGACGAGGGGAAGCAACGAGGACGGAGGAAGAGCATGGAGGAGGATAAGGGCTTTCCAAAAGGGGGGGGCGCCAGGAAGGGGCCCCGGAGCGCCCACCGTAGAGCATGATGATCTCCGCCTGATAGGACTTGTCGCCGTTGTGGCGCCTGTCGGACGCGGACGGCGGCCGCGGCGGAGGGGGCGACGAGCTTTAGGGTGCGGAGGGTGAAGGTGGGCGAAGAAGGGGGGGGAGGGAAGAGGGGGGAGGAGAAGGAGGACGAGGAGGAGGAGGAGGAGGAGGAGGAGGAGGAGGAGGAGGAGGAGGAGGAGGGAGGCGGAGGAGGGAGGGAGGGAGGGAGAGAGGGAGAGAGGAGGAGAGATGGAGGAGAGGAGGAGGAGGAGGAGGAGGAGGAGGAGGAGGAGGAGGAGCAGGAGGAAGGAGGAGGAGGAGGAGGAGGAGGAGGAGGAGGAGGGGAGGAGGAGGGAGGAGGAGGAGGAGGAGGAGGAGGGGGAGGAGGAGGGAGGAGGAGGAGGAGGGAGGAGGGAGGAGGGAGGGAGGAGGGAGGAGGGAGAAGGGAGGAGGGAGGAGGGAGGAGGGAGGTGGGAGGTGGGAGGAGGGAGGCTTCGTCTGACGACAATGCAGCCAAATTGTGTCAGGTGTCAACAGGGGCAGGAGAGGGACCAGCGGCAGCAGGAGGGGCAACAGGAACAACGGGAGGAAGCGGAGAAGGTGGAGGAGGAAGAAGAGGTCTGGGTCTCGAGGTGGTCGCCCCCGCAATGGCGACGGTCCAGTTGCTGGGGGGGAGGAGAAGAGGGTGGGGTCCGCTCCCTCGGACGTCAACGGGGCCAGTCTAAAAGGGCGACCGAAGACAGTCCGCAGGCTCTGACGACCCAGAAGTGCTGAGCCGGCCTGCTTCCCCAGTTCCGTTGACACCGCGGCACCAGTGCTTGCAGGTACGTCATTGCAGCCTGCCCGTCCCAATCAACAGGAACCCCCCGACGTTCGCGATCGGGTCCTCATCATCATCACCATCAGCATCATCATCATCATCATCATCATCATCATCATCATCATCATCATCATCATCAGCAGCAGCAGCAGCAGCAGCATCAGCATCAACATCAGAATCATCAGCAGCATCAGCATCAACATCCTCATCAGCATCATCAGCATCACCATCATCACCATCATCATCATCATCTGCATCATCATCATCATCATCATCATCAGCAGCAGCAGCAGAAGCAGCAGAATCATCATCACCACCATCACCACCATCATCATCATCATCAGCATCAGCATCATGATCATCATCATCATCATCACCATCATCATGATCATGATCAGAATCGTCATCATCATCATCATCACCATAATCAGCATCAGCATCAGAATCAGCATCATCTTCATGATCCTCATCATCATCAGCATCATCATGATGATAATGATCATGATCATGGTCATGCTGTTGATCATCATCATCAACATCAGCAGCATCAGCATAATCAACATCATCAGCAGCATCATCATCACCTTCATGATCATCATCAACATCGGCATCATCATAAGCATCATCAACATCACCATCACCACCACCATCACAATCATCATCATCAGCAGCAGCACCACCACCACCATCATTGTCGTCGTCTTCGTCGACGCCATCGCCACCTCCATATCCTGACCTTCCAGAGCGCGCTGGGACCAGGATATTACAAACGGACCCAGACGCGGCGTCAGGGACCCCGAGGAGGCCAACAGCAGGCCGCAGCCGTGGAACGGCTCTCCTTGCCCTCGCCCCTCCGGCGGGCTTGCGGGCAAAACAGCTCGGGCGCCTCGGGCGGACGGTCGAGGCGCTCCTGTGGCCCCTCAGCACGTGCTCCCGACGAGGCGGAAGCGACGGCGGACTCCTCCCATAGCCCAGGCGGAAGACCTGAAGGAAAACCGGGGAGGCAGAAGGTACGGGGCTCAAAGATACACACCACCACCACCTCCCTCACCCCCTCCCTCTCCCAGGAAAGAGGAGAGGAAGAGGAGCGTAGAGGAGGGAGGAGGAATGGAGGCGGTGGTGATGGTGATGGTGGTGGTGGTCGTGCTCGTGGTGGTGGTGTAGTGGTGGTGGTGGTGGTGGTGGTGGTGGTGGTGGTGGTGGTGGTGGTGGTGGTGGTGGTGGTGGTGGTGGTGGTGGTGGTGGTGGTGGTGGAGGTGGTGGAGGTGGTGGTGGTGTATATTATTGGGACCCGCAGACGAACATCCTCGTGCGAACGTGCCCCTCTTGGAGCCGCGCGTCCGACAAAGAGCGTATAGCACAGCAGTGTTGTAATACATATAGATATATACATTGAGCAATACATATTGGCACACATATATAAATATAGATATATGTATGCATATCATGCTGCCCAAGCAGTGGGGCCTGGAAACGCCCGCTACGGAGCTTGTGTGCAACGTTTCAGAGCAGACGCGCGCACAGTCACATGTCTGAATGCTGCCAGATCACCTCCGAAACGCCAGAACCCTCCAGCTCCCGCCCCTCGCCAGAGATCTCCAAGGGTCTCCAGCGGGCCCTCGCAGGCCTCGGAAACCCATCTCTCGAGTACGGGATGGACTACAGAATCGACTTCCCCAGAAGTTGATTTTCCCTGTCGAACCCACTGTTGTTCGTGGATTCGAACGGAGAAAATCAAGTTTGGGGTGGATCAGTTCTGTAGTCGATCCTTTACTCGAATCTTCAATATTCGCGATCACGGGTGTAAGCGGGGGGTGGGGCCGCTCACCCCGATCACGCCGGTTTCGTGCGTGTGTTTTTCCCAACCATCCTGTGGTGTTGGGTCCTCGTTTTGAAGAGACGGTGCCCCGCGTTCCTCTCCTTCCTCCTCCCCCTCCTCCCCCTCCTTGCCTCTGCTCTCGGCACACCTCTCACACGTTTCGTAGCCCCATAGGGAACTCCACCGAAGGCCCCAGTGGGGGTGTCCACATGCGGTTCCCCCACCCAGGGCAGCGTTTCGTGGCCCAGAGGGAGCTCCACCGAAGGCCCCAGTGGGGGTGTCCACATGCGGTTCCCCCACCCAGGGCAGCGTTTCGTAGCCCCAGAGGGAGCTCCACCGAAGGCCCCAGTGGGGGTGTCCACATGGTTCCCCCACCCAGGGCAGCGTTCGTAGCCCCACCCTCCACCGGGCAGCGTGTTCCCATGTTCCCCCACCCAGGGCAGCGTTTCGTGGCCCCATAGGGAGCTCCACCGAAGGCCCCAGTGGGGGTGTCCACATGCGGTTCCCCACCCAGCAGCGTTTCGTAGCCCCATAGGGAGCTCCACCGAAGGCCCCAGTGGGGGTGTCCACATGCGGTTCCCCCACCCAGGGCAGCGTTTCGTAGCCCCAGAGGGAGCTCCACCGAAGGCCCCAGTGGGGGTGTCCACATGCGGTTCCCCCACCCAGGGCAGCGTTTCGTGGCCCCATAGGGAGCTCCACCGAAGGCCCCAGTGGGGGTGTCCACATGCGGTTCCCCCACCCAGGGCAGCGTTTCGTGGCCCCATAGGGAGCTCCACCGAAGGCCCCAGTGGGGGTGTTCGCATGCGGTTCCCCCACCCAGGGCAGCGTTTCGTGGCCCCATAGGGAGCTCCACCGAAGGCCCCAGTGGGGGTGTCCACATGCGGTTCCCCCACCCAGGGCAGCGTTTCGTGGCCCCATAGGGAGCTCCACCGAAGGCCCCAGTGGGGGTGTCCGCATGCGGTTCCCCACCCAGGGCAGCGTTTCGTAGCCCCATAGGGAGCTCCACCGAAGGCCCCAGTGGGGGTGTTCTCATGCGGTTCCCCCACCCAGGGCAGCGTTTCGTGTCCCAGCCCCATAGGGAGCTCCACCGAAGGCCCCAGTGGGGGTGTCCACATGCGGTTCCCCCACCCAGGGCAGCGTTTCGTAGCCCCAGAGGGAGCTCCACCGAAGGCCCCAGTGGGGGTGTCCACATGCGGTTCCCCCACCCAGGGCAGCGTTTCGTGGCCCCATAGGGAGCTCCACCGAAGGCCCCAGTGGGGCTGCCTCGCATGCGGTTCCCCCACCCAGGGCAGCGTTTCGTAGCCCCATAGGGAGCTCCACCGAAGGCCCCAGTGGGGGTGTCCACATGCGGTTCCCCCACCCAGGGCAGCGTTTCGTGGCCCCATAGGGAGCTCCACCGAAGGCCCCAGTGGGGCTGCCTGCATGCGGTTCCCCTACCCAGGGCAGCGTTTCGTAGCCCCAGAGGGAGCTCCACCGAAGGCCCCAGTGGGGGTGTTCGCATGCGTCTCCACTACCCAGAGGTAGCGCCGCCGAAAACGATATTCACACTTGCGGTATTCACAGTTGCATATGGTTGGGTCCTTCGCCAGGCTAATTTGCTCTTTGATCCAAGATGCTCTTCGAGGGCCCACGCCCGGGCGACGCCAAACATGTTTAATATTGGCGATTACGGGCGTGTGATCGCATCACGACGGGGGGGCGCCGGCGAGGGTCGCAACGCCCATGCGCGCGCCGCCGAGGCCTGTGAGCACGGCGCCGCGCCAGTGAGCACAACATTTACAACTACTACTACGATTACTACTACTACTACTCCTCCTCCTCCTCCTCCTCCTCCTCCTCCTCCTCCTCCTCCTCCTACTACTACT
>CAUYUJ010007843.1:0-40000 GCA_963575745.1 Prorocentrum cordatum
CGTGTGTGCGAGTGTGTGTGTGTGTGTGGTGTGTGTGTGCGCGTGTGCGTGCGTACGTGCGTGCGTGCGTGCGTGCGTGCGTGTCTGTGTGCGCGTGCGCGTGCGTGTGCGTGTGCGTGTGCGTGTGCGTGTTCGTGCGTGTGCGTTTGCGTTTGCCTGTGCGTGTGAGTGTGCGTTTGCGTTTGCGTGTGCGCGTGCGCGTGCGCGTGCGTGTGCGTGTGCGTGCGTGTGCGTGTGCGTGTGCGTGTGCGTGCGCGTGCGCGTGCGTTTGCGTGTGCGTATGCGTGTGCGTGTGCGTGTGCGTGTGCGTGTACGTGTACGTGTGCGTGTGTGTGTGTGAATGCGTGTGTGTGTGTATGTGTGTGTGTGTGCGCGTCTGTGTGTGTGTTCGTGTGTGTGTGTGTTCGTGTGTGTGTGTGCGTGTGTGCATGTGTGCGTATGTCTGTTTGGGTGTGTGGGCGTATGTGTGAATGCGCGTGTGTGTGCGCGCGTGTGTTCGCGCGTGTGGGCGTGTGTGTGTGTGAATGGCGGCTGGGTGGGTATGTGTGTTGCGTGTATGTGCGGTGGAGTGTTCGTTGTGTGTGTGGGTTCGTGGGTGTGTGGTAGTGCGAGCGTGCAGTGTGCGTGTGTGTGTTTGGGTGTAGGGGCGTGTGTGCTGTGTGTGTGTGCGCGTGTGTGTGCGTCCGACCCCCCATGTGGGTAAGGGCGTGTGTGTGTGCGTGTGTGTGTGTTGTGTGGTGGTGTGTGCGTGTGCGTGGCGTGGGTCTTAGTGTGTGCGTGGTGAGTTTTCGGTGCGTGTGCAGCAATGTGCGCGTGCGCGTGCGCTGTGCGTGTGGTGTGCGTCGTGCGTGTGTGCGTGCGCGTGCGCGTGCGCGCTGCGCGTGCGCGTGCGCGTGCGCGTGCGCGTGTGTGTGTGTGTGTGTGTGTGTGTGTGTGTGTGTGTGTGTGCGTGCGTGCGCGTGCGTGCGCGTGTGTGCGCGTATGCGCGTGTGCGCGTGTGTGCGCGTGTGCGCGTGTGCGCGTGTGCGCGCGTGCGCCTGTGCGCCCGTGCGCCCGTGCGCCCGTGCGCCCGTGCGCCCGTGCGCCCGTGCGTAATTTATGAGGGGTCGTGACAGTTGGAGCGGGGGCGCAGCGTGATTTTGGACCTCGTCTCGGTTGGTATTGCTTTGGTTCGTACTGTCTCGGTTCGTCGTGTCTCGGTGTGCAGCGTTTTGGTCAGTCTTTGTTCGGTGCGTTCCGTCTTTCTTTGGATTCGCCCCCTCTCGGTTCGTTCCGTTTCATAATTGAGTCGGAGTTTGAGCTCGGCAGCACGGCACAACGCGGCGCAGGACAGCGCGCATTGTTGGCACGTCTATCTCGTGGGGTGGTTCGTGGGATGTTACGTGGGGTGTTTCGTGGGGTATTTCGTGGAGTGTTTCGTTTGGTGATTCGTGGGGTGTTTCGTGGCTGTTCGTTGGGTGTTTCGTCAAGTGTTTCTTAGCGTGCTTCGTTGAGTGTGTCTTGGGGTGTGTCGCGGGGTGCTTCGTAGGGCGTTTCGTGGGTTGTTTCGCGTTTCGGTTCGTTCAGCATTTCGCAGCACAGCACGGCGCAGCGCAGCTTCTGGCACGGTGCCATCACCATCGATAGATTCATCATTGCTACTGCCCATCGCCCAATCCAGGTGTCTCGAAACGTTTCCATGCTTCACATGTGTATGTATATATATATATATATATATATATATATGTGAGGGGAGGATTGTGGTATAATGTGCGTTCCCTTTTTTTCTGTGGTTCCACTCCATCACTACCCTTATCATGTATTTTCGGATTTGCTTCATCCTCTTTTTAGAATGATTCAGTTTCGTTCTTCTTTTCCTCACCCTCTCCCTCCATCGTTTCTCGTGCCCTCTTCCTCAGCAGAACTCTCGCCGACTTTCCGATTTTCTCTTCCCATTCCCTCATCATCCTGTTCGCCCTCCTGCTCTCCCTCCTCCTCCTCCTCCTCCTGTTCCTGCTCCTCCTACGCATCTTCATCGCCATCATCATCAGCATCGTAATCATCGAAACCAGCGTGATCATCATCATCACCATCCTCATCATCACTTACGCCGTCGTCGTGGCAAGCGTCGTTGTGGTCTTCTCGCTCCCCCCTACTACGACGACACAGGCGTTGAGACAATAGAACTCGCGCAATGCATTTTTCCCCCAGAATGGCGGGGGCGCACATCGGGGAAAAAACCAACATACTATGAAGCCACTGTCGTGACGACGTCTATGATCACGCGCCCATGGATATAAGCATTTGAGGCTCTACAGAAGACGCGGCACCGAGACTGAATCAGAGAAAAAGAGCCTCGGGAGAGGAAGGGTGCGGACTGTAACCATTTAATGCAGACGAAGAGAAGGAAAATCGGCACCAGTCACCGCTGGCGAGCGCGCGCGGTGGGAGCCTGGCCAGAAGCGCCGCGCGACGCGGGTTTGCGCTTCAAAGTGAAAGCTGTTCTCTTGATCCTGGGCTCTTTGCGATCGCGCAGACTGTCCAAGAGCGCCTTAGCAGCGGGCTTCTTCTGAGCGCCGCGCCGCCCGGCAGGCGCGGCGTCGCGAGCCGCTGGCTTCCCCCGAACGCGCGCAGCGTGTTCGGCAATTTTGCGCGCGACTTTCTGCCGGGCTTCGTGCAGCGGAAGCCGCGCTGGCGCCAGGACGTCGGTACCGCCCTGCGCCTGAAGCGCGCAGTAACTCTTCCAGTCATCCCGGGGAAAAGCCCATGCCATAATGCTTCGCGATAGCACGTTGGCCTGTCGCAGCTGCCGCAGCGTCGGCGAATACAGCGCGCAATTGTGGGCTTGCAGCTTGCCCAAGAAGCCAATCCTAAGTTGCAGCTCCGCCGTCGAAGCGTAGAAGTCTCCCTGGTTGCGAAACCACGCGTTGATTTCGTGGTCGAAGGGTTTGTTGACGGACGTGCCAGACCCCAACAGGGCTGAGCGCGCCGCCGGCAAGGAATGCCTGAATCGCTGATTATTGAAGAACCATTGCATGCGGGCTGGGGCGGTCGCATTGTAAAGCAATCTCTTGAGTTGAACGTTATTCACGCGAGTGCGGCGAGCAAGCTCTTCTGGAACCAATGCGCTCAGCGCGGCGATAGCTTCGATGAACTCGTGCGTCGTTTTCCATGGCAGCTCGGCGTTCACGTTGTCGATAACGTATTGAGCTCGCGACTTCACCAGTGAATGATCGAGTATCTGTGCTCGCGCGCGCTCCTCTATTGGCTGCAGGTTCGGGGCGTTCGTCCCGTCGAACGGCGCCCCCCAGTAGTGCGCGGGCAGCGTGCAATCCACCTTCGTAAATTTGGCCACTAGTATCCGCAACAGTCGTGATCCCACTGTCTTTTTTCGCCAGTGCGTCTCCTCGTACGTGATGGGCAGATGGACCGGGTCGAGGCTCAAGACCGATAAATTGGGAAAACATGAGCCTTGCAAGGCGCGGAATAGCGCGCTGCTCGGCTGGTCACTGGCGACGGACGCCGTCTGCGATCTGCACGCAGCCGACCAACGAGCTGCAAGGGCTCCAGCTATTTCATCAGCCCCCTCGTCCTTCGTCAGGAAAACTCCGAGCGCCGCGCCCGTCCGGCCCGCGAGAGTTAGGACGCGGCGCTTGGCGTCCACGTCCGGCACAGGCGCAGCGTCGCGAACTGTTTGTGCGGACCGATAATCTGCCTGGCCCTTGACCCTGCGCAGAATGCGGATGGTGGCGTCCATGGAGACGTGGAGGAATTCCTCATGCCGGTGGCATTCTTCCATCAACGCCGCGCTGCGCCTCCTACGTGCGCGCTGTTGAACACGTCTTCCATAAGCTTTAGCCAGTGATCAACGCTGTCGGCAGCATGCTGCTCAACTCGGAGCCCTGCTCTACGACGCGAGCGCACGTCCGCAGCATCGCCGGGCGCACGCGCCCATGGTGGCGCAAGGACTCCTGCAATAGGATATCGGCGAAGCCACGGGTATAGCATGTGTACCCCACTCGTCTGCACGCGAGATTCTGCCCGACTGCTGCCTTGTTCTGGTACGACGGCCCGTCGTCGTCGAGGACCAGCACAATGTCCTTGTCAATGGCGTTCTGTCCGCGATGAACAGCAGGAGATATTGTCTCGCGCAGGATCGTGGCAGACCGCTTCAGCAGGTTCCCTGCTGGAGTTCGCAGAAGCCGGTCGTTGTCGAACAACGCGCACACGACATTGAATTGCTTCGTGCCAGAGGCCACGAAGCGCGTCTTTCTGAGGTGGTACTTGGAGACGTGCGTGGCCAAGAGCGTCTGCGTCGAGAACGATCGGAACGGGCAAAGACCGCACGCAAACTTCAACTTCACGCCCTCGCTGTCCCGCTTGGGGCGCAGGAGCGTCACTCCCGCAGCGTAACTCTTGACTTCCTTCTCCAGGCACTCGAACAACTCTGTCCGCACTGCTGTCTCGCCCTCATCGCCGCTCGGAGATTCAGGTGCATCCGCCGAGTCCGCGTCCGCGAGCTCGTGGGGCTCGCGCTGCTCGGCCGCGAGGCACACCCAGCCCTCGCCGACGTCGTCCGCCGTTCTCTTGCCTCTGATCCGTTTCCTAGCCGGCGCCGGCGCGAGCCTGGCACCGTCCTGCTCCTGGCGAGCGGGCGCGCCGCGCATGCGAGATAGCGCGGAGAGGTGGTAGGGAAAACAACACAGGGCGGCAAGGCCGACCCACGGGTGAGATGGCAGAGAAAACACAGGGCGGCAGAGCCGACCCACGGGGAATGCATGTCTTGAGCCGGAGGGTGATGAAGAGATAGCGGCGCGGCCGTCGAATATGTAAGAGCTAGGCAATGGGGGATATCGAGCGACACGAAGGCCCCGCGCCACGTTGGGCACGTGTGAAGGCGAGGAGAAAATATTGAGATGATTGAGAAGTCGCGATTTTGTCTGCGCAAAAGTTCGATCGGAAGTCACGGCCCGCTCTCGACTGAGGGCCGCGCAATGGCGTCAGCGCCGCCGCATCCCCCCGAGTCCAGTCGCGGGCGCGAGTCGGCCGACGTCCCTGCTTGCTCTTCAGCCGCGTGTCGCCGGTGCAGTCTGAGCATATCGGCGGTGAAATCTATGTTCAGGGTGTCTTCCCAGGCGACGCAGACTCCGCTGCACCGCGCGCATGCGAAGACGTCGCCGCGAGGTTCCAATCGCTGCGCCAACATGGCCCACGCGGAGGTCGCTGCGCGCAAATGCATCAATTCGGGGAAAGGAAATGATCTCACCGTGGCCACGCACCCTTCCAGATAGTGGCCGATGCCGTCGACGTCGCCGTCGTCCATCCCGCAAAGGAAACAGCGATCGTGAACAGGGCTGGGGGCTGTCACCGAGGCAAGTTCTGCGTTGGCAGGCTGAAACCAGCAAGGCACAACAGCGAGGACTCCGGGCAGTCCGGCACCGTGCGGGCCACGCGAGGCCCTGGGCCCGCTCGAACTGAAAGGTTTCACGAGGATGAACGTTTTGTCTTGGCGAATCTGTTGATCCAGTGCGAAACAACGCGCTAATGTCCGTCTCCGCAAGGAAGGGAAGCATGCCATAATAGAATCGAATGCTTCATTTGAGATCTTCGATACCATCAGCGCGAAAGCCTCGATGTCAGCGGCGTCGTCTCTTTCCGGAGACGATGAAGGTGTTCGCGCTGCAGCCGCGCGCGCAGCCCGCGAGGACAGTCGAAGCTTCCTGCGCGCCGGCGTCAGCGAGCGGGCGCCAGAGTACGCGCGCCGCTGGCGAGCCCTCCCGCCAGGCGTCGGGACGCCCACCTCAGGGGACTGCGAGCTCAGAAATGGAGAACTGGCAGCGCGCTGGTCGTCGGTGGCCATGGCGCCGAGGTACGACAGAGAGATCACAGGACAGCAATGCTGATCCACAATCAGGGAAAGAGCGGGGAAGTCAAAGCAGGCCGACAATGCCGAGCCACGTTTGCTAAAATCCTGAGCCGATGAAGCGAACGGCCGTGCTGATTTTTCCCCCGCGCATCGCCGAAACGCGAGCTGGGGAAAAATCATATTCTATGCTACTCCCGAGCGGACTCTGCGCGCGTCGCCTGTTGGGTAGCGCAACTTGCGTCCGCATTTACTCTTTGCAATGATGGCGTGGGATATATGATGTCTCTGGGTGCCCCTCTCCGCTTTGGCTGTTGTTAATATACATAACAATTTCTTTTTTTGGCAACGCAAGCGTCGCATCCACGCTCTCCTTCATGCGAGGGCATCGCTACTTCCGCGGAAGTTGAGAGCACGCGGCTGTCAGCGTGGCTCCCGCAGAGCCCACGCGCGCGATTTTCATCCGTTGCCAGTTGGCATTCGGCAATTGCAACGGCACCTCAAGAGGGCGGCGCACAATCGCAACGGCAACGCCAGTGCGCGACGTCCACTGACATCTGGCGAAAGGCGCGATCGAAATTGGCCGCGGTGCTCAGGCAATACGGCATGCGCGCCGCCACGACTGGCCGCGGCCAGCCGCCCAGGGGGTCTATCTCGCGGGCGTCTTCCGACGCCATTGCCCGCAACTCTCGGGACCTCGTGCGTTGAATGGCCATGAGCTCCTCGATATCTGGGATCACCGGCACGTCGTCCACAAATGGCTGGTCGCCGTTGTCCGGATGAAGGCAGACCACATACATCGCGGCCACGCGGGCGCCGTAGTAATGTTCCAACATCCACCTGTAGATGTTAAGCTGCACCCGGTAATGATTTCCCTGGCAGTCTGACAATCGGCTTAATGGAAACTTCATATTCCCCCATGGGTTCGTGAACTTCGAACGTAAATTCTTCGCCCGCTTCCAATCGTATATGCACAGGCTGCCCGCGGAGTCTCGAGCCACGAAGTCGATTGACCCAGCAAGCCCCTCGTGCTCGGCGAAGATGGCCCACTCGGCGCGGAAAGCCGCCAGACCTTCCAGCGCGCCCAAGAATTCCAAGAACAACTGGAACTCGACGGCATCGTGGGACACCGGAACGCGGTTGAGGTGGGCCTCGAACGTCCAGTGCATCCAGGTGCCCCGCCTAGCCGCCTCTTCTTTGTTCAGGCGCCATTTCTCCACGATCTCGTGATCCGAGAGAGATAGACCCTCCAGTTGGTTTGCCAAGCGGGGGGCCGCTCTCGCAGTTGCCTTCATCTCGGCGCAGATCTCGGCGTCGCAAGCCCCGTGCGAAACAAGTAACTCGTGCAAGCGAGCAGCCTCCGCCGTGGCCCGCAGCTCCGCGACCACGTCTTCCGGGCGAGGGTGGCGCAAATAATCAGGTCGCGGCCAGTTCCGCCCGCTCCGCATCTTCCCAATCACAGCGCCAGCGTCGAAAACACTGCAGTACTCATGTATCAATCCCGTGACCGACCCATGCGTTCGCGCGCCGCTAATGTAATAGGCGTGCGACTCTTCGACGAAGTGCAACTGGGAGTCCCGAGGGTGAGCGTTGAGTCGCTCGAGCAAGCGGATCTTCGGAAGACGCGGCAGCTCGAGGGAGAAATCGCACGGGACTTGGGGCACCTGAGTGCCGGGCCACCCCACCGGCGGCAACGGGCAGAACAGACGCGAAGCTCTGCGCCGCATTGCCTCCTCTCGGTTCGCTGATACCCGGGCAGCCTCCTGCGGCGCGAGCGAGCCCGACGACGACGCCAGCCCATAGGGGGTCGCTCGTTCGCGAGCCGCGCGCCGACGGATGAGTGCGTCCAGCCTATGAGCTTCGATAATTTCAGAAGTCGCGCCCCATGGAAGAGGGCGGCCGCCCTCGGTCCCCGGCCTCCGCGCGCCGAGCTCCACCAACAAGAACCACTTGTGCTCCTCGACGTCCGGAATGTCGCCCCACGCCAACCACTCGCGAACCGCTGGCAGACCTGCTCGGCGGTCTATCACAGTGGCGCTGCCGGGCCGCAGGATGACGGCCGCGAAGTGGCCCACGCTCGCGGCCAATCCAGCTTCGCGCCGCGGCGGCTCCCACTTGACGTAACGCCCTGGACCAGTCGGACCCCGCGGCTGCTGGATCAGGGCGAAGCCGAGATGTGACAGCCATTGGTTCCCATGCTCGAGCGCACGGAATGGGCCTCGCACGCTGGTCGGCACGTGTGCTCCCAATGCGTTCAGAGCCAAGCTGAGGCACGCATGGGTGGCAGAAACGTGCTGGTCGTCGGCGGCCATGACACGAAATGCGACAGAGGGGTTACAGGACAGCAATGCTGATCCACAATCAGGGAAAAAGCGGAGAAATCAAAACAGGCCGGCAATGCCGAGCCAAGTTTGCTAGAATCCTGAGCCGATGAAGCGAGCGGCCATCGACGAATCGCGACGGCGAGTGCAAGGTGGCCTCGATGTTCAGGTAATTACGAGAGAATATATGTGATATCGTATTCTGTCTCATGATATCATTATGTAACCCTATTCGCTTTACTCCTTGTCAACACTACCCCTCTCTGGATGTGATACATTTTTCCCCCGGGGCGGCGCGAGCGCATCTCGGGGAAAACTGCCGGCCGCGGTCTTCAGGATTTCCGCCCAGCTGTTAAATCGACGCCGAGTGCGCCCTCACCGCTGTAAGTTATGTGCAACAGCGCGCCCTCGACTTCCTCGACGCGGCGCACCCACTGTGCCGTCGGCAGAACGTGCCTGCTGAAACCTCTCCACACGACAACCGAATCTGTCCCTGAAAGGACTGCCGCAGCGCAGCAATGCCTCCGCATATGACAGAAATACTTTCCGGGCACGAGTGGGCATGCACCCTGCCGCGAAGCCTGCTGGCGCGCGACGGCCAGAGAAAAGCCGAAGTGATCGGCGACGTCGGCGTAGCGGCGCTCCCCGCCTCGACGAACGGGAAATCGCGCACAATAGTCGGTCGAGCCACCGAAGTCTTGCGTCAGGATGCTGTATGCAAGCAGTATGCAGTTTCCATATTGCAGGAGAGCTCGACAGCCGCGCACGGCGGGCGGCGAGGGCTCTACCCAGACGCCGAGCTCTTCGGCCGCTGCCAATTCCGTCGCACCAATTGGCACTTCGTCAAGCAGTTGTGACATCTCCCTGCGCCAGGCCACAACTTTGGCCTCCCACTGCCGCTTGCTGACGTCAGGCAGGTAAGGGTCTGGTGTCGCGGGCCTCTCGTCATCTACCAGCTCGCCAGTGCTGCTCAGGAGCTGGATTGACACATACTCGATGGACCGCTTGACCCCGGAAACACATCGGATTCGCCTTCCGCGCGGGTCGGCGTCTTCGACAACCGCGAGAGCATCGCACATGCCAGGTAGCGCGCGGCGAGGCGATGAGGTGCCAGGGCGGCAAGGCCGACCCACAGAGAAATACTGGTAAATGCAAAGCGAAGAGAGCACAGGGCGGCAAAGCCGACCCACGTACAAGATATGCCTTGAGCCGACGCGGCGAGTGGCGTCTCAGACGGCGCGCAGACACCTCTGCAAAGACAAACCTGCTCATAATATCATTGTAAATCAGGTTCTCCAAGTCTATTCCGATCCGTATGAAGTCATATCTGGCATGGTGATGGATGCATGTGAACAATGATTGACTTGTTATCCCCCCACTGCGCGTGAGCTCACCTGCTTGTAGCGCAGTCGGCGAGGCAAAGAGCAATGCAAGCGAAGAGCGGTGAAACAGACTCCGTTGCCGCAGGCCTCACGCCATCATATTCAGGAGCTCTGCCAAGGGACTGGCGTCGCCGCTGTCTTCAGCGGCTGCCTGCGGCGCAGGGGACAAATCAATGTGAAACGTCACTGCTAGCCTCGAATCTCGCCCGACGAGGACGGCATCACGGAGCTCTTCCAGATTCATCTCTCCAGCTTTGTCACGGAAATAAACCGTCGCCATGTCGAGCTCAGCCCCCACGTGGACTAGTGCGCATGATGGCGAACCATGCCCGTCCATGTGGAGCAGATAAAACCCCTGCTCGCAGGCATCGAAGCCCAGCTGCGGCGCCATTGACACGCCGTGGCTCAGGCAACACTCCGCGTACGTTCTCCCCTTCTCCACGCTGGCGGCGTTGTTCCCCACTGACGTGGCACCGACGCTAGAGACAACGGACGCGGAGACCCTGGCGTCGCCGCATCGCCACAGCGCCAGCAGAATACCATTGCCGGGCTTCAGTAGGTTTCCGGGCGCCGCATCCACCGACCGCCACGCCCCGCAGCTCGACAGTGCCTCCGCGATCGTCGGGTGGGTCTTCTCCTTGATTTTGACTACGAAGCCTGTTTCCTTCGCGATGTGGGCACTCGCGTCAGCGGCGTAGTCCGCCACGGTGGCATGCCTTGCGAGCACCGCGTCTCTGCTGATCCTGACGCCGTCGAAATGCAGTGACAAATGCTTGACCGGCTGCGTGAGCACCCACGCATGCCACTCGCGGAGGATGTAGTCCTCCGCGCGCTGGTAGAAAGTCGAGAAAGTTTGCCCCTCTGGCCATTTCTCCGTCTTCTCGCCGTCGCCCAGCGCGGCGTCTCGGCAGAAGCTGTCGTAAACCTCGGGCAACGCCGAGCATGCCAGCCAGCGCAGTACGCGGCTCACGCGCTGCAACTTCTTGGCGAAGGGCTTGGCATCGACATCGAAAGAGCGGGAGCCGCCGATGGTCTCGAGTACGAAGCGCTTGGCCGCCTGGGGCCCCATGTCGGGCAACTCGCCCCGCAGTACCTCGTCCCTGTCCTCGGCCAGCTGCTTCAACAACTCCAACTCCTCCTTGAAAACGTCCTTATCGGCCATGGTAAGTCGTTCCACGAGTTGCCAAACGATGGTCAGAACTGCGCTGTGGATGTCGAGATCTACGGTGCCTTGCAGCAGCGCGTGTAGCACGCGCGCCGGGCACCCCTGCGCCGCCGGACCCTCCGCGAAGCGACGGGCCGCAGTGCGTTTGTATGTGTAGGGGATGCTGCGCTCCGTCATGTCGATGCCACCGCTGGCGCTCTTCTTTATAGCGATTTTCCTCCTCTTCTCCGCTGGGGCGTCGGCAGGGACCACGGTCGGCTTCTCGCGCGCGACCTCGAGCAACTCTTCCAGAGCGCGCTCTGCTGCCTGAATGGACGCGCCGACCGCGCGCAGATGGGCGTTGTCGCCCACCTCGGGCTCCGTCCCACGCTTCTTCCGCCCGCGCGGCTTCGGGACGGCCGCTAAAACACTAATCATAATGTCGACGTTGTGCTTGCGACAAGCGTTGCCGTTCGCGTAGCGGCCCAGCGCCGCGCGGTCCCAATGCTCAGGGAGCACGGTCGGGACCTCCACGTTCGGCTCCGGCACAATATCATTGTACTTGCGAGTGGTCAACAATTTCGGTAAAAACCTCTCCTTTGCTTTGCCGTACAGACCAGCTTTATACCATCCACTGGACAACATCGCCTTCCACACTGTGGGTTTCTTCTCCGGCAAGCCCTGAATCTGCCCTGTATGAATCTGCTTGAAATATGGGAACGTCAAGGCGTCGAAACTCCGCTCGAGCATCTGGCCGAGGAGGCGGCAGCGCAACTGCACCATGGGCTCCACCGTCTCCTGCGAGCCGCCCGCCCCGACCTCGAAGTCGACTCCGGGCGGCGGCGCAGCCGCGCTGCTCTGGCCGCTCGGCTTCGGCTTGCTCGGCTCCGGGAGAAGACACGCCTGTCGCATGTATTTCTCCGTGATTCCGTTATCTCCTCCGCGCAGGCAGTAATCATCTATCACCGACCTCGCTGCCGCTTCGCCGCATTTCCGCTCGAAGCCCAGCTGTCGTTGCAGACCGGCGGCGATGGCGGGCCCCGACTGCATGAACGGCTTCAGATCCGGCGCCCGCGGGAAGATGCCGTACTTCTCTGCGTCTGGCAGGACGCGCCTGATGTACTCCGCATCAACAAACCTTGCGAAAATCTTGATCAGAAGAGACCTCCGGTAGATGGCGTGGAATGCACCCTCAGTAACTCCGTCGAAAGTGATGAGCTTGTTTAGCTCCATGCGTTTCCACCCGACCAGATATATAACCTTTGTCAAAATCTGATACGGGAGCCGACCAAAGATGCCGTCGGCAGACGCCAGCTTCTTGAACAAGTCCTCCCGGAAGCTCTTCCTCAAGCCTTCTGGCTTCTCCTGTGCCGTGAGCACGATCGTGCCTTTGAGCGACTCCACCGTCTTCCGCATCTCCTCGTCCAGATAGAACACCTGCGGGTCGAAATACTTGTGGTTGGAGTGTCCGAGCATGGCGTCGAGATGCGCTGTCGTCAGGGAAAGCCCGACGCCGCCGGCCCCCCAGAAGAAGAACAGCTGGTCGACGTTCAACCCTCTCTTCGCCAGGGCGAGGGCGGCCATGCACACTTTGTGCGCGGCGGCGTTTGCCCAGAATGTCTGCCTGTAGAACTGGTCCACTCTCGTCGCGGCCGCCTTCAACACTGGGTCGCCCAAATAAGCTTTGATTTTGTGCGGTATGCCGATGTATATGCTCTTGCGTTCGCTCTCCGTCGCGATCTTTTGTATCGGGGTTCCGCCCTGGTCGTTGACGAACGCGATGTCGGGGTGGGCGACGCCCCTGTGCGAGGGGCGCGGAGTCTCGCACCACTCGCAGTAAAACGACGGCAACTTGTTCTGAATCATCTGGATCTGTAAGCTTCGTCCAACTCGAGCAACGCTCACTGCGATCGTGATGTACCACGGCGCGCTGCGCGCGGCGCTGTCGTCCGCCGGCGCGGGCGCACCGTCAGCCGGCGCGGGCGCCTCGCCATCCAGCCCGTGCGTATCCAACTGCGTCAGGGCGTCGGCTTCTGCGGCAGATTCACCCGCGCCACTCAGGCCGCCGCCCTTGCCACTGCCCTTGCCTCCTTTGTTGAAGATGGCGTTGTCGCGCCACGCGGCGAACGCCTTCGAAGCCTCCGGCCCGCTCTTCTCCAACGACCCCTCGATGGCGACCATCACGGACTCGTCATCCCGCCGGACCTCGCCGGTGAAAGACCGGAAAAGCCCTTCTAAAGTTAAGAGGTACTCCTTCAGAGCAGCATACACAATCTCTGGCATGAGACCTTCGTACTTCTCGAAGAACCTTATATTCCCGTTGCAGAAGTACATTACCCCGTCGTGGGCGACAAGATAATCACCGCCAAGTATGATGTGCATCATCATGACGTACTCTCGAACGTAGATATCGGATAGCCGACACCGGTACATGGCCAGCGCCCCAAGGGCAATCCGCTTCAGGTACGGATCCCATGAGACGTGCTTCTGCTCAATGAGTGCCTTCACCGCCTCCGTCTGCACGAGTATGCTCTGCGCAGGCGGGTCAGGGTCTGCCTCTAAACCTTCCAGCCAGATCCGCTCGTTGTCTACGTCCATCAGGAAGTCGTCGAATTCTGCATTGCATGTCGCAGCTCCTGGAAGCTTCAATCGTCGCTGCATGGAGCTGTTGTCGGCGACCGGATCGGCGGGCGCATCCTCGGGCTCGTTCTGGTGCTCGGCGACCCCTGGAACTCGCGGGATCCAACTCTGCAGGCACGACCAATGATCGACCTCGTGCCCATCCTCAGAGGACTGCTTATGAAGCCGAAAAAGCGCTACCAACGGGCCGTCGCCGTAAACACTCTGAACAGAGTGCTTCGTGTCCTCGTAGTGCTCGACAACGACCTGGCCGCCCAAGACCTCGCAGAAATATTTCATTTCGTCGAAGCCAGGGTAAGCTTCTCGTCCGGTCTTCAGCAGTCTGCTAGCAGTGGCTTCATCTCCTGCGTCGCGCGCCATCTGCGCGACGCGATCCCGGAGCTGCTTGGCGCGCGCCTCGTCCGCGCAAACTCTGCGTCTATCCTCCGCGTAACCAGACGCCTGTCTGCCGCGCAACCACGCATGCATATCCGCGGCAGCATTGCAACAGTGATACAGACACAGCTCGTCGGCAGGTACCGCCCCGACGGTATCGACTGGAACATGCGGCAGGGCAGCGGGAGGGTTCGTTAGAATGGTGATCACGCGCGTGCACATATCTTCGCCAGGCCCTTCAGGCGGTCCGCCGCGCTGGTTTGGCGAAGGCGGCACAATCGCATGCTGTATGGAATCACCCAAATTAGCCGAATATTGGCTCATAGGCTGAGTGGCAGCGGAGCCCTGATAGTCGGCGGACATGACAGCGAAATGCAACAGATAGATCACAGGACAGCAATGCTGATCCACGATCTGGGAAAGAGCGGGGAAATCGAAAACAGGCCGGCAATGCCGAGCCACGTTTGCTAGAATCCTGAGCCGAGAGAGACCCAAGAGGGATTCGAGACTCTGCCGGGCTTCATTTTCATCTTCGGGGCTGCCGTCGGCATCATCACAACCATGATCATGATTATCATCATCATCACCACCGCCATCATCATCGTCATCATCGTCATCGTCACCATCACCGTCATCATCGTCATCACCATCATCAGCATCATCATCATCACCATACTCATCGTCATCATCGTCATCACCATCATCATCATCAACATCGTCACCATACTCATCGTCATCATCATCATTACTGTTGTCATCCGCATCATCAGTCTCAGCACCGTCATCATCCTCGTCGTCATCAACATCATGTGCTAGTATATGCGGCGGTGCCTCACCACAGGCGGCTCCCCAGCCGGACAATTGTTTCAAGGGTTTTGTTTCAAGTTTTGTTTCCAGGTTTGTTTCAAGTTTTGTTTCTGGGCCCTGGTTTGATTTTGTTTCTGGGCCGTGGCCAAGAGTGCCCAAAAGGCCCCCCAAGAGGCCCT
This sequence comes from Prorocentrum cordatum, assembly GCA_963575745.1. Taxonomy (NCBI): domain Eukaryota; class Dinophyceae; order Prorocentrales; family Prorocentraceae; genus Prorocentrum; species Prorocentrum cordatum. The sequence continues at coordinate 14,691 of CAUYUJ010007843.1, forward strand.
AAGAGGTCAGAGTTGTGAGGATGTCTCAGGCGGTAGTGGCCAGACCACCTGCTCAGGGCATCTCGCATCTCAGAGTGGCGAGGGTCTCAGGCGGAAGTGGCCAGACCACCTTGGGGCAATGCATCTTCGAGGTCAGAGTTCGGAGGATGCCTCAGGCGGCAGTGGCCTGAACACCTCAGCTCAGGGCCTCTCGCAACGTAGAGTTGCGAGGATGTCTCAGGCGAAGGTGCCCGGACCACCATGGGGCAGCGCACCTCCGAGGTCAGAGTTCGGAGGAGGTCTCACGCGAAAGTGGCCTGAACACCTGAACTCAGGGCATATCCGAGATCAGAGTTTCGAGGATGTCTCAGGCGGCAGTGGCCTGAGCACCTTAATTACCTCTGGGCCTCTCGCAACCCAGAGTTGCGAGGATGTCTCAGGCGAACATTCCTGGGCCATTCATTGGGCAGGGCAACTCCGAGGTCAGAGTTGCGAGGGTATCTCAAGCGAAAGCGGCCTGAACGCCTGACCTCAGGGCCTCTCGCAACCCAGGGTTGCGAGGATGTCTCAAGCGGAAGTGTTCGGACCACCGTAGGGCAGGGCTCCTCCGAGGTCAGAACTTCGAAGAATTCTCCGGCGAAAGTGGTCCGACCAACTCAGGTCAGGGCGTCTCGGAACCCAAAGTTGTGAGGATGTCTCAGGCGAAACGGGCCTCCATCTCCACTTCTTCCTCCTCCTCCTCCTCCTCGCCTTCTGCCTGGATGCTACGCGGGTTGCGAACGCCTGCTCCTCCATGTAGTCCTCATCCGCCTTCCCCTGCGCATGTCCCCCCCCCCGCGCCTCCTCACTCATTTCTCCCTCTTCCTCCTCTTCCTCGTCCTCGTCCTCGTCCTCGTCCTCGTCCTCCTCCTCTTCCTCCTCCTCCTCCTCCTCCTCCTCCTCCTGTTCTGTTCCATCGTCCCACTCCTCCTCCCTCCCCCACCGCCGGCCGAGCCGGGCCGGGCCGAGCCGAGCCGGCGGGCCGGCCGAGCTGGGACGACGACGACGACGACGACGACGACGACGACGACCGCGACGGCGGTGGCGGCGGTCGCGGCGGCAAACCCGGCGGCGGCGGCGCCACGGCAATGGCGGCGGCGGCGGTGCTCGCATGGGCGGGCGGCGCTCGAGGAGCGTGGCGCGACCCCGACATTCGGTATCCGCCACCGCGCGTGCAGCGGTAGGTGTGTCTCGGGCCCTCTCTCTCCTTGCGAAGCAATAATTAGGCCCCCCCGACGCATCGATCCCAAGATGGGGCTTATTTTTAACATCAAGTCCCTGTCTTTTTGGCCTTCCAAACACAAAATGCCTCCAAATACCAGGGCAGGGGTAAGAACTTCCGTGGATTCTCCCTTCCTGGCCCCACTCCGCGCCTGCCCCCCCCCCGCGGGCGCCCGCCCGAGCGCGGTGGCGGAATCGCGCGGCAGCGCCAATGGATAATGCGTATTCTCGTGCTGCTTCCTCCGGCTCACGCCAGCTTCCGCGGGGCCCCCCCCGTTGCAACTCCGCCGGGTGCGCGAAACTTCCGCCAACCTCCGCCGAAGAAGAAGGGCCCTGAACACTGACCTCAAACATAATTTGAAACGAAACCTGAAACACAATCTGAAACACTCCCGGACACAGGCCCTGAAAACAAGGCCGCTGCCAAAACTCACTGCCATGTATATATGCTCACGGCCCCCCCCCGAGGCCAACCTGTTCGCCCGCCGCGCTCGCCTCGCCGACGCGACGCCGACGACGACCGCGACGACGACCACGACGACGACAACAACGACGACGACGACAACGACGACGACGACGACGACGACGACCGCGACTACGACCACGACGACGACGACCGCGACCACGACCACGACCACGACGACGACGACGACAACGACAACGACGACGACGACGACGACCGCGACCACGAACACGACGACGACCGCGACCACGACCACGACCACGACCACGACGACGACCCTATAGCCCTAGCCCTATAGCCTTATAGCCCAATCGCCCAATGGCCCAATAGCCCTATAGCCCTACAGCCCCATAGCCCTATAGCCCCATAGCCCTATAGGCCTATAGCCCTATAGCGTCATGGCCCCGACATCGTCGTCGACGTCCAGGGTCGGAATCACCGGCCGCAAGGCCTCTCCAATCAATTGTGATAAGAACACATGCGCTGACGATGACCACGACGACGACAACGACAAGGGAGGGAGGAGGCAGGCCGGCCACCGCGGCGAGCACATCGTCCGAATGCTTCGATAGACTACAGCATGCCCATATGCGTCAGCACAACAGCGGCGGATTCATAAACCTTGTTCTTGAGCGAATACTTTTTCACTTTGGCGAGCATGCGCCGCTCATCTTGCACCTGCTTTGGCGAAAGTCTTCCAAGTTTCTTCACGAAAGCACAGAGGGTAAACCTTCTCTTCGTCAATTTCGCATAGACTTGATGTGTCTCGCAGAGCAATAGAGCAAGCGCCCCAGCATCGTCGGGAATAGTAGGCGTATTTCGAATACCAGACCGCCCCAACCACTCGAGCAGCTCCACTGGGGAAGGATTACCTAGCACTTTAAGCATGGCAGCCACACTGCGATCGCTCATCAACATGCTGCCCCATACAGAACCTAATGCTATCTTGCGATGGAAGATTGCAGCTAAACTCCGAACACAATGAGGAGCAGTGTAGTCACCAACCATGTCAACTGGTCGAAGCTGCGATACCATGAGATCACACGCCTGCGTCGTGATAGTCCCACGGCCGTTGTGAAAATACTCGCAGCACATAGCTGCTGCGCTGGTAAGCTTTTCCCAGCTCTCGTATGTATCAAACCATTTGACTATGTTGCTCGGTTTGGTGATGCGTCGACATAACCCAGGAACCAACATGGCTATTTCATCTCTGTCGATTTCTGTTTGCTGAGATTTGCTGCTCTGCGCGCTTATACGTTGCAGTGCATCTTTCATGCTTCCGCGCGCTTTCAAGTGTGACATCGCTGATGCCATGCGCCGAGGTGTCCATAATTGATGCAAAACGATTAGATGCCTCATTGCATGCAAGCCAGTATACTCGTTGTCATCTAGCTCTTGCTTTGAAAGCCGCAGCCCAGCGATGTCGGCAGCCCGTAACAATGGAATCTTAGCGCATGCTCCACGAGCGTACAGCAAACACATCAACCGGATGACCAATTGCGCCCGGGCATTGGGCGGAGTCCGTCTAGGGTTCTTTGTGACATCTTGAGGCTCCTCTCGAAGACATTTGGGCAACTCCCTAACACTGTGGCCCGGCGCCAGCATGTCTTTCAGAGACCGAGTCTTTGTAAATTTACGGACCTTCTCCGCCACCGCAATTTCATTCGCCCCCGACCAGCACATGCGCTCACCATCGCGAGTGGCTCGACCAACATAGACGCACTTCTCTGGATTGTAGGTCGCATTTTGAAACATCGATGACATTGACGGATCTTGAGCCGAATCTTGTGGTCCCATACCTCCGACGATCTGATTGATTCAAACTCCGCGGCCCCAACATATACGGATCCTTGCCATGTTTTTTTTTTTGGGGGGGGCAAGCCGTTCGTGGTCCCGGGGGGCCGAAGATTGCCCCCAGCGGCCGAAAAAGTAAAAAATATCAAGATTGAATAAATCATCCCGCCGAAGATCTGGAGTCGAATGGAGCGAGGGGCGCCCGCGAGGCCAAGGCGGCTCGTGCCAACAGCGTAATTCGGCGGCTCGAGCCAGCGTCTCGCTCCGGGCGCCTGTCTCGGTTGGCGGAATCGAAGGGGGGAGGGTTTGGGGGAGAGTTCGAAGACGGACTGAAGGGAAGATCCGAGCAAGCACATCGTCCGAGTGCTTCGATAAAACGACAGCATGCAACTTTGCCCAAAAACAGCTGGTAAACAAATCTACCTCGCTTTCTGTTCCAAGGACCAACCATCCATGACATGGTATTTTTGTATTCGTGAATGAACAAAAGTGAGGTAGATCTGTTTACCAGCGAGGACAGGGCGACGCGCGAGGCGTTAGAGCGTCCAAGATGGCCAAAGATGGCTTCAAGAGGGTCCCAGAGAGGCAGACATGGCCTCCACGATCGTTCAATAAAACTCAAGATAATTCAAGATAGTTCCAACGTGCTTCCAAAAGCCATCAAGATCGCCCCAGGGCGGCTCCAAGTGGCAGAGCGTCCCCTTTTTATTTACAATTGTGGCGTTCAACTTACTGGGAATTGGGGATGATGACTCAGACGTCCTTGACGGCACAGCACGCCAGCGAGCCGCACGTGCACGCATAGGTGGCAGAGCGTACGAGCGGGCACTGTGGACACATAGGCCGCCGTTGTCGTCGTCGTCGTCGTCGTCGTCGACGTCCAGGGTCGGCGGCACCGGCCGTAAGGCCTCTCCAATCAATTGTGACAAGAACATACGCGCTGACGATGGTCACGACGACGACGATGAGGGAGGGAGGAGGCAGGCCGGCCACCGCGGCAAGCACATCGTCCGAGTGCTTCGATAAAACAGCATGCAACTTTGCCCAAAAACAGCTGGTAAACAAATCTACCTCGCTTTCTTTCCAGCGACCAACCATCTATGACATGGTATTTCTGTATTCGTGAATGAACAAAAGTAAGGTAGATCTGTTTACCAGCGAGGACAGGGCGACGCGCAAGGCGTTAGAGCGTCCAAGATGGCCAAGGATGGCTTCAAGAGGGTCCCAGAAAGGCAAACATGGCCTCCAATATCGTTCAATATAACTCAAGATCGTTCAAGATAGTTCCAACGTGCTTCCAAAAGCCATCGAGATCGCCCCTGGGCGGCTCCAAGTGGCAGAGCGTCCCCTTTCTATTTACAACTGTAGCGTTCAACTTACTGGGAATTGGGGATGATGACTCTGACGTCCTTGACGGCAGAGCACGCCAGCGAGCCGCACGTGCACGCATAGGTGGCAGAGCGTACGAGCGGGCACTGTGGACACATAGGCCGCCGTTGTCGTCGTCGTCGTCGTCGTCGTCGTCGACGTCCAGGGTCGGCGGCGCCGGCCGTAAGGCCTCTCCAATCAATTGTGATAAGAACACATGCGCTGACGATGGTCACGACGACGACGACGAGGGAGGGAGGAGGCAGGCCGGCCACCGCGGCAAGCACATCGTCCGAGTGCTTGGATAAAGCAACAGCATGCAACTTTGCCCAAAAACAGCTGGTAAACAAATCTACCTCGCTTTCTTTCCAGCGACCAACCATCTATGACATGGTATTTCTGTATACGTTAATGAACAAAAGTAAGGTAGATCTGTTTACCAGCGAGGGCAGGGCGACGCGCAAGGCGTTAGAGCGTCCAAGATGGCCAAGGATGGTTTCAAGAGGGTCCCAGAAAGGCAAACATGGCCTCCAATATCGTTCAATATAACTCAAGATAGTTCAAGATAGTTCCAACGTGCTTCCAAAAGCCATCGAGATCGCCCCTGGGCGGCTCCAAGTGGCAGAGCGTCCTCTTTTTATTTACAACTGTGGCGTTCAACTTACTGAGAATTGGGGATGGTGACTCTGACGTCCTTGACGGCACAGCACGCCAGCGAGCCGCGCGTGCACGCATAGGTGGCAGAGCGTACGAGCAAGCACTGTGGACACATAGGCCGCCGTCGTCGTCGTCGTCGTCGTCGACGTCCAGGGTCGGCGGCGCCGGCCGTAAGGCCTCTCCAATCAATTGTGACAAGAACACATGCGCTGACGATGGTCACGACGACGACGACGAGGGAGGGAGGAGGCAGGCCGGCCACCGCGGCAAGCACATCGTCCGAGTGCTTCGATAAAACAGCATGCAACTTTGCCCAAAAACAGCTGGTAAACAAATCTACCTCGCTTTCTTTCCAGCGACCAACCATCTATGACATGGTATTTCTGTATTCGTGACTGAACAAAAGTAAGGTAGATCTGTTTACCAGCGAGGGCAGGGCGACGCGCAAGGCGTTAGAGCGTCCAAGATGGCCAAGGATGGCTTCAAGAGGGTCCCAGAAAGGCAAACATGGTCTCCAATATCGTTCAATATAACTCAAGATAGTTCAAGATAGTTCCAACGTGCTTCCAAAAGCCATCGAGATCGCCCCAGGACGGCTCCAAGTGGCAGAGCGTCCCCTTTTTATTTACAACTGTGGCGTTCTACTTACTGGGAATTGGGGATGATGACTCTGACGTCCTTGACGGCGCAGCGCGCCAGCGAGCCGCACGTGCACGCATAAGTGACAGAGCGTACGAGCGGGCACTGTGGACACATAGGTCTGTCGTCGTCGTCGTCGTCGTCGTCGTCGACGTCCAGGGTCGGCGGCACCGGCCGTAAGGCCTCTCCAATCAATTGTGACAAGAACACATGCGCTGACGATGGTCACGACGACGACGACGAGGGAGGGAGGAGGCAGGCCGGCCACCGCGGCAAGCACATCGTCCGAGTGCTTCGATAAAACATATGCATGCAACTTTGCCCAAAAACAGCTGGTAAACAAATCTACCTCGCTTTCTTTCCAGCGGCCAACCATCTATGACATGGTATTTCTGTATTCGTGAATGAACAAAAGTGGGGTAGATCTGTCTACCAGCAAGGACAGGGCGTCGCGCGAGGCGTGAGAGCGTCCAAGATTGCCAAAGATGGCTTCAAAAAGGTTCCAGAAAGGCAAAAATGGCTTCCAAGATCGTTCAATATAGCCCAAGATGATTCAATATGGTTTATGCTGTACCCAACACGCCCTCTGGCGACCGCCAGGGGGCCTCTGGGTACAACATGCCCCGCCAGTTACGTTGTACCCGACACGCCCTCTGGCCGACGCCAGGGGGCCGCTGGGTACAACACAAACCGCGGGTTATGTTGTGCCCAACACGCCCTCTGGCGGACGCCAGGGGGCCTCTGGGTACAACATGCAGCGCCGGTTACGTTGCGCTCTGAGGTCCCAGGCAAAAGCTGGAATCCAGGACGGTGGTCCCAGGGAGGCTCAAGAGAGTAAAAATCATATAGAGAAAATTTAAGACATGTTTGAAAAGTAAAGTGCGCAACGAAACCTGCATTGTTGAACCGTCGTTCCCAGGAATGGCGATTTCGCTAGGGACTATTTAACTAGTCGTCGTCGTCGTCGTCTGTCGTCGCTGTCCCCCCCGCGAGGAGGAGGAGGAGGAAGAGGAAGAGGAGGATGGTTTTTTTTCTCTCAAACTCACTCAAGCAATCCTTGCGGCCATGCTTGGTCAATAAATCCTCTGGTGCGGTGCTGTGGTCAGGTCGCAGCGGCATTCGGACAAAAATTGCGTGCGTCCTCGTCAGCATGACATTGGCCCACTGCTGCGGGTCGTCAGCCAGGATGCATGAGCTCTGGTGCCCTGGGCGGCACTGCCCTTTCCAGCACGCGCTGCAAGATCCCGCTTCGCCTGTCGCCGGTGCGCACGCGCCACCTCGTGCAGCTTGCGGCGATGTGCCCGGGCGCAGATCTCTTCCGCAAGCCTCTTGATTTCTCCCGGGCTGTTGGCGAGTGGTCCGTAGATCTCTGGGTGCGTCTGGATCTCGGCCGTGACGTAGGGGACGCACCAGGTCATCCAGTCAGCGAGTGCCTGCGCGCGGTTCTTCGCCGCCTCCTGCAGGTTCCACGGCGGGATCATGTCCTGCATGGTGGAGGTGAGGCTGCGCGCGTCCTCGTCCGCGGCGATTCTCTTTGGGGTGTCCCGCTTCGCCTGCTGGACCGCAGGTGCGGCGCGCCGCTTGCCGCAGACAGTCTTCGCATTTACGGAAAGACAAGAATGCAAACATACCATCGAAATCATCAGCATGACAAACTTGCTGCCCATGAGGCCTGCAATTCTGAGAAGGCGCTCGAAAAGACGCGCGGCCCGATTGCACCCGCCGTTCTTGGACCATAAAGGAATACGTATTGACGCCCAGCACCCGACGATGACAACGACCGAGGACGAGATCCTCCTTGTCTATGACAATCTTTGTATATGACGTCTCTTGTAAATGTCATTCCTTGTGCATGATATTGTTTGAATATGGCCTTCATTGTATATGATCTTCCTCGTATACGATGGTAACCCTGGATATGCGGCATGTCTGTTATCTGACAACGCCGCCATCGGGCAACCATGTTATCTAGCAAACAAGGGTTTCCTGGGGCGCCGCACCTTTTAAGAACGCAGCTCCATCGGGCAACCATGTTATCTCGCAAACAAGGGTTTCCTGGGGCGCAGCACCTTTTAAGAACGCAGCTATGCAGGTTCGGCGACTTCTACGACCCGTGCAACCAGTGAGGAGGTTACGGAGAACTCACCAGGTGAACAGGGCAGCCTAGCCGTTTTCGGCTGGCTGGATCACCCTTGTGACCAAGTGATATCTTCAAAGAGGGCCTGCAATCAGAGGCAGTCTAACCACAGTGGGTTGACTGGGTTGCCCTCGTGGTCACATTGGCTGGGCTGCTGGAGGCACAACGGGCATAGGCAGAGCTGCTGACTCGCAAGACTGAACAGGCAGAGGAGACGAGAGAAACCGTCATGGAAAATCAATGAGCGACTCACCGCGTCGCATTCTGAGCGCGCCTTAAAAGTGGAGTTCTGTTTGTAGATTAGGCAACGTCTGCATCGGCATATCATACTGATGCGCACAAAGACTGTTCCACCATGACATGTATACAAACTCTGTGCTGTGTGCCAGACAGACCGCATACAAACCATTTCAATTACAGAGTTTGACATATTCAATGAACGCAGAGCATGTGCAACTTCTCATTGAACAACAACAAATATGATTTAATACATACCAGAATGATGGTCATGCTGTCTGAAATCATTATGATCTAGCACATATGTTATCTTGCAAATGTGTCGCGTGTCAGGCGTATGATCTGGCAAATCTGTTATCTGGCAAATATGTTGTTTGGCAGGCGTGGGATCTGGCAAATCTGGCATCGGGCCAATATGTTACCTGGCAATTCTATCATCTGTCAAACGTGAAGATAGCGGGGCGAGAGTAGAGGCGGCGCTGCAGGACGGAAGATCACTGCTCGAGCTTGGCCTGCAGGCGAGCGAGCTGCTGTTGCAGCTCGCTCACGGCTCGCTCGAGAGCGTCGATCCTATCCTGCGTGGAGCCGTCGGTCAGAGGCGGGACCACTGCCGCTCCCGCGACTGGGCCCCAGGCAGGCGGAGGCGCCGCGGCGGGCGCGCCCCAGGCCGCCGGGACTGCACCCCACGGAGCGCGCCCCGCCTGATCGCCCTCGGCCTGCTCGGGCGCATCTTGCGTGGATCCGTCCGGTAGAGCGATCACAGGCGGGGGCGCCGCCGCGTCCGCCGGCCGCTGCGAGCCAGCGGCCGGCGGAGGGGGAACCACTGCCGCGCCCGCGGCTGGGCCCCAGGCGGGCGGAGGCGGAGGCGCCTCCGAGGCGACGCTCCACGCCCCCCCCGCCGGCGCTGGCGGAGGCGCCGCGGCGCAGGCGCCCCAGCCCAGAGCCCGCGGTGGCGGCGGCACCGCGCCCGGGTGCTCCGGGTTAACGGTCGTCCCCGGCGCCCAGTTGCGAACCTTCCTGGCGCGCTCACGACTCGTGAAGTGCTCGCACCAAGGGTCGTCCTCCATCGGGGAAGGGGGGGGAGATGGGGCAGCGGGAGAGGCGCGCTCCTATGACAGAAACGCACAGCCTCCTACTCAGGATATCGCGGGAGCGTGGTCTGGGTGAGAGACTGCATGGGGCCTGAGGCCGGCCTCGGAATGACCGCTCAGACTCGTTCAGATATCACCGAGCAAGCTTATCGCAAATCAACGTTGACGAGAAATGACGCAGGAACGACAGGAAGCCGCAGGACATATGCGACCAATACGTGCACGACACAATGGGGGAATTTATATGTAAAGCACAAGGAATAAGTGGATAACGGAACAACGGGGCGAGCATACATGATGAAAGCAACGGACACCGATAATCTGGCAGATCTGCTATCTGGAAAAATTCTCATCTGGAAATCTGTTATCTGGCAAATCTCGCATCTGGAAAATCTACTATCTGGCAAACGTGCAAATATGTCATCCGTTATGTATCAATTCTGTTATCTGGCTAACCTGTTATCTGGCACGCCCGTTATCTTGCAAACCTGACAATGTGGCGACCACGATATCTAACTCAAGCCAGGAGGCTTCAACTAATCAGTTTTGATGAGTGATATAAAATAAATTAACTAGGCCGCGGCTGCGGCTCGCCAGGGCCTCCGCCAGGGATACCCTGCGAACCATGCATCTAGCAAACATAACCATTCGCAGCCCGTTATCTGGCAAAGCTGTTATCTGGCAGCTGCGTTAATTGTCACGCACGTTATCTGGCAAATCTGCCATCTGGCCAATATGTCTTCCAGCAAACATGTTATCCGGCAAATCTGTTATCTATCAAAACTGTTGGCTGGCAAAGCCGTTACCTGGAATACGTACTATATGAGAGTGCGGCTTATGATAAGCACACATCACATATCATATACAAGGCAAATCATGTTTTAAACACAAGTCACAGACACAGCATGTCGTATACAACAAATGTTGAAAACAGCAGATTCTAAGTAAATCCGACAGCGCAGGCGAGTAGAGCGCGCGTGCCGACATGCACGATGGACTCCGCAAAACTTTCCGCACGTTACCATCGAACACTGGGGAAGGGCGGCGGCGCGCGCAGCAGTGGCAATCCTGCGCCTGCTTGGCGTCTGCCCCGTTATCGTCCCAATGCGGGCAGATGAGGCACTTCCACACCTGCTTCGAGTCGTCCCACTTCAGCCAGTCCACCTGGCGAAAATCGCGCGCCGCTGCAGCGACGACCCCCTCCCTGCTCCCTGGCCTGGCGGCCAGCGGGCAAAAATCTGCGGTTTGAAATACTCTCCGAGAAACGATATATCATCTGAGTTACTCAACTCCCCCCCCCCCAAGGATCGCCAGAATTTGCCCTGGACGTCAGACTTCAGTAGGAAGACTTTCAACAGCCAAAGCGACAAGTATTCGGGAAGGCCCCATGAAACAATCAGCAGAGCAAAACAAAAATAACGTGCGAATCACGGATCATGGCCCACGTGCCCTCGCATGGCAACAACATTAGATCGAGGCAATGCCCGGCCCGCCGGCTCCCCGGCGGCGCCGTCGACAAACGGCACAACGGGGCGAGACAGCGCCATGGCGCGGGCGGCGGCGAGCGAGGTGGCGGACGAGCCCCCCTGGGCTGCTCAGCAAGCTCCGCAGAATGCTCGGGCCGAGGTCACTCCGCAGGGCTCTGAACCTCGCCGAGTAAAACCTTTCCGCATTCCCTTCAAATATATTATGGTGCATCGAGCGCGGGATTACCATGTCACATGCAAGCCGCGCCAGAGACAATGTATGTTAAGTGCGTGCTAGACGACCGCATACAAGCCACTCTTTGTACAGTAGACGCCACGTGCAAGACATGTCATACACACCTAATAAGCCATGCACGAAGCATGTCACATACAATAAATGCCGCATGCAATCCGCGACAGATGGAAACTGAGCCCGCTGCGACGGTGACTCCTCATATATCATATGATATGTTTTGCAAGCGATGGTTTTGAACCGAGCCCATCCGTAATCTACTGCAGTGACGGTGACCAGCCCAATCCGAGCGGGCTGGAGAGCAGACCCCAGCCCGCCTGCACTCCGGTGACCCGGTTCAAGAACGGGACCCAAACCTGCTATCCGTTATCTGGCAAATCTGCCATCTGGCAAGTCTGTTATTTCGTATAAGTGTTATCTGGGACAAATGTCATGGCATTCTGTGTTTGGGGTAAGTTGTTGCTAGATAAACCTGGATATCTGGCATACCTGTGATGTGGTAGTAGGGCTTATGTCACAGCAGATGTGGCCCTATGCAATGGGGTCGTCTATCATCACTCAGTAGGTAGCCGCATGCAAGGCAAGTTCCGAACAACGCATGCTATATACAAGGGGTATCTACAAACGAGCAACACCCTGTACAAGGCGTCCCTGCGCCCCCGCGCGTTTCACGAGCGGGGAGGGCGGGGCTGGGGTCAAGGTTCGGAAACGACGGAAAAGCGAAGGCATCGGCAGACTCGAGCAACCCCTAGACTGCGCACGCAGGGCACGGCGTCGCATCGTCGGGCCAGCAGCCGCTGCCACTGCACAGGTTGCACGTCTCGCAGAGCGGACAAAAGTCCCTGATCTCGCCGCCCTGGCTCGAAAAATATTCCAGCACGCCCGTGTTCGAGCAGAGAATGCAGTTGAACGCCTCCTCCACGCACTTTCGCGCGGCATCGGCGCCAGCTGAGTTGGGTGCGCGCGGCAAATGCACGCCGGCCGGGAGCCCGTGCCTCCTGCGAAGAATTCCAGACATTGCATTCGCTGCGTATATGATATCCCGACTCACGTCCGCGGCCTCCTCACGGTGCTCAGGCGTCGGTGCTCGCGGGCGGACGACCACCATCTTCTCCGAGATCTCTGCGCCAGTGAAAAAAAGTATTGTCGCGGCCAGAGCCTGAGCTACGTTGATCGGCATGTCGCGGAAGTGCAAGGGGAAAGTGTTGGGCGGGTCCGCCGATGCCCGGTTGCGCTGTTTGTTATCCCCCAGGAACTGGTACATGAGCATCCTCGGGTCGCCGCCACCAGGGCGCTCCAACGCCAATGCCAAAGCAGCGCGAGCCTCCCAGCTCTCTCGCAGCACAGCGCCGCCCAGGCGCAGCCTCTTCCTGGGCATGAGCGTCGCCCGCAAGGGAAACTCTGCCGCGAAAGCGTCGGGGAAGAGCTGGACCGCGTGCAACGCAATCACCCGCCCCGCGGCCATCGCGCGCTACACTGTCGCACTGTGAGGAGCCGCTTCGTCGTCCCGCGCCCGAGTGGCGTCCAAGTACATGGCCGTAATCGCAGCTCGGCCGTTCTGAACCACGATCCCCAAGTGCTTGAGTAGTTGGCTTCGAACTGCGTGCAGCGCGGTCGGGTCCGACGCGAGACCGTACATGTCGGGCTGGCTCACCCACGAGGAAGTCTGGAGAGGCATCGCCTGCGAAGTTTGCTCACGAGCGGCCGTTGGCTGGGCTCCTCTGCCCATCATCCACTCGCAGGCGTCTCCGACCGCCTGCGCGATGGATATGGGTTGCGCCGTCAGCGGGCGCACCTGCACGCGTGCCGCCCGATTGCGGAGGTTCGCGACCACGCGCGGGATGGGGGACAGGAAGGTCGTGACGGCGCGGAACATCTGACTTGCCCCCGCAGCGCCGTCGGGCGACGTGAACCACTCCGGCCGCGCAGGCCCCTCCGCGCCGGGCCCGCGGCAGTCGATCTTTTCGATGTCCAAGTCGCCGCCTGCATCCGAGGTGTAAGCCCGATGCCTCCGCCAGTGCGGGGCCGCGTCGCGGTCGTCGAAGCACTCCTCGCACTCGTGCGACGAAGCGAAGAGAATGCACCTGGAGAAGGCCACGTTGTGTCGGTTGGGCTCCTTCGCGTGGCCCTGCAGGTCATGCGCGGAGAGGTCCCTGGGAAACAGCGTGGTCTGCGCGAGGAGGCCGTCGGAGCCCATGGCAGCCTCGGGCGTCATCACGCGCCAGAGCTTGGGGGCATCAGCCACGAAATCCGGCAGACCGAACGCCGCCCGCACTTCCTCGTCCTCCAGAGCACCTCGCACCAACGTGGCGAAATTAACGCCCACGTCGTTCGCAAGGATCATGGTCAAGACCGCCTTCGTGTTCGGCTCCAGCGACATGCGCGGCCCGCCAACGCGCTTGCTCACCTCGCCTGACAGTGGTCCCAAAGCATTCGACAACGGGCGCAGCTTCGACAGACCCCCTTCTCCCCGCTCTCGGCGACGCAGATTTTCCCCCCGAGCGGCGCGAACGCAGCTCCAGGGAAAAAATGTGCGGTGTAGTTCTATATGTCGGTGTAGGATGGGAGAACGGGATGGAAGGGGGGTGGGGTCTGAGCGCGCGAAAGCTTCGGCCCCCCCTCAACCTCTCGCCAGCACGCGCAGGAAGAACAAGCCCTCGAACAGCATCTGGGCGAAAATGACGTCGGAAGCTCCGGCGCGCAACGTCGACGTTCGTGACCTCGTTGCTCCCGCGGCAGACGAGCCCGGAGCTGCGCGATCAACCTGGCCCACCTCCGCTGCGTCGTCGGCGAGTACACCGCGGGATAGCGATGGAATCCATCGCGCGCCCCTGTAGAACACGAAGCGCATCGCAGTGTACGGGGCAATCGACAAGTCCACGGACGAGTCCCCGCTCTCTCGGGCGCATTCGATCGCGCACTTGATTTCCCGGCCAGGCCGACCGTAGACAGCTGAGATTGCCCTGAGGAGCTTGGCAGGCGCAGGGCCGAACCGATGTGCGACTGGCAAGGACGATACGCTGTCTGCGGGAACATGGTCCCAAGCACGCACGCGGGACTTCCCGTGACAGGCCATCTGCCACTCGTAGTAATTACCTGCTCTGTCGGGCCTCGGCTCCCGCAGGAACTCCGTCGCAGGTCGGTGGCGGATCTCCTGGGCGGAGTCGAAGTACACGACCGCGCTCGGCGCTGATTGCAAAGCGGCGTACACTTCGCCGAAGTTGGCCTGGTGCACCTCGTCGACGATGACGAATGCAATCTCGAACCGCTTGAAGATCCTGGATAACCAGCTGCGGCCGCTCTGGACGTTGTTGAAAGCGTCGATGGTCATGGCGAAGACGCGCACGTCGTGGAACAGCTTCTCCGCGGCTTCCTCCTGGAGCGCGTCGTACTCGAAGCACAGGTGCCGCATCAGCTCCGTCTTCTCCAACCACTCTCTCCGCTCGAGCGAGCCCTCGTCCGGATTGCAGCGAACGGCGGCCAGGTCGTCGCGCAGTTCCTCGATGCGCATCTGCAGGTCGGCGAATCGCCCGCTCACTGCCGATAGCAGTTGCGAATCCAAATAGGAGTCGTCGTCTGACGGAGCTTCGTCCGCAGGTCGGCCCACGCCGGCGGCGGCCAGCGGGTCGTCTAGCGCGGATCGGATGTTGGACAGCAGCTCGTCGCGCATGGCACGCTGCTGGGCGAGGGCCACGCACTTGGCATTGCCAGAGCAATGCCTCGCCGCGTTGGCAATGATGCCTGCCGCCGTCGCTGATTTGCCAGTGCCAGGGTAGGCCTCGCACAGGGCAACGCCATCTTCCCGGTCAAGTGCGCGGTCGATGAACTGCATCTGGGCGTTCGTGAACTGTTTGCCGATGTCCGTGGACTGCTTCAAGATCTCCTCGGAACTCATCTGCTCGAAGACACTGGGATTGCGCTGGACGCCAGCGGATGCCACGCCGTGCTCCGGCAGCAGCGACCGGCAGCACGGCGACGGATCAGTGCGGAGGCTGCGCTTCAAGGCAGCGATAGCATTTGCCTCAGCGCCAACATACTCACCGATGCAAGCGAATACCCGCCCGCGGACTGACGTCCCGCGCTGCAGTCGCAGGAGCGGCTCCTCGTCAGTGCCCGCGGTCGCGAGGCACAGGTGGAGCTCACCGCGCTCCACGGCCTCGACGAAGAGAGACCTTTCTCACCGTTCGCGAGCGCGGGGAATACACCTGCGCCTGCCCCCGTCTGCTTCTCCGCCGCAGCGGCCGCGACCGCCCGCATCTGCTCTTCCGCCACGACGAGCGCCACGTGATCGCGAACGTGGTCCGGGTCCACCACGGGGTGGTCCAGGACCAAGGTGTCCCAGACGTCGAGGCTGCAGTCAACGTCGTTCGCGCAGGCTGGCACGAGCACGTTGCCGGTGCCGGAATAGGTGATTTCGCCAGCCAGAAACGCGTGGATGCAATTGTTCTTCAGCTGATGTACGACGTAAGGGGCCCACATGCTCTCCGGGACGACGTCGCCATGATGCTTCTGCGCATTGCTGCGGAAAGATAACACCCCGCAGCTGCATTGCTCGCCGAGCATTCGGCCCAGCCCGACGCCTGGGCCGAAGCGGCAAGGATCCCGAGACACCACAAACTCCTCCAAGTCCGACCACCCCAGCTGCACGGGGGCGCCGTAGGCCGCTCGCTTCAGGACGCGCCCGAGACCAGTCCAACGATCCAGCTCCTTGTTCAGCGCATCCTTGTTGTTCTTGATCCGAGGTTTCCAATCGAGAAGCTGCTCCTCCATGGAGTCCAGAATGCTTCCCAGCGCAAGTCGGATGCCCATGCTCGCTGGGCCGCGGAGCAAAGCAAACAGGCTCGATCGCTGACCAGAGGGAAAGTGTCGCAGAGCGGCCCTGGCGTCGGCGGTGCGGTCCGCGTCGACCGCGCAAGCGCAGGAGACGCAGAAACTCCTCACACTCTTCAGGGCGCCACTGCGGCCGCGGATAACGCAGGGGCGATCGTCGGCTCGCGGGCGGATGTTCTCGCGGTTGCTGGCTGCCACTGTCACGGAGAGAACCTGGGAGACCCTGTCGCCGACCTTGAAGCCTGCCTCCAAGGGCACGCCGAACTCCCAGGCGTCTGTGAATGAAGCGTTGCCGCGCAATTCGGACCCCCAATCTTCTATCTTGACACCGATGTCGGGTAGATCCAATGCGCCGCGTCGCAGGCGTGGCCGATCCGGCATGACCACGTTGTAGAAGATGACGATCTGAGGCGACATGGCTGAGACCAGGCCGGCAATGCCAAGCCACGTACAGGAACGGGAGAATGGAAGTAGCAGGCCGGCAATGCCGAGCCACGCAAGGGGTAGAATGACAGGCCGGCAATGCCGAGCCACGCAAGAAGTAGAATGACAGGCCGGCAATGCCGAGCCACGCCAAAAGGGTGATATCTCGAGGGAGATACGGCTGCAGCTCTATCCCCTCGCTCAGGCGGGGCCTC
Organism: Prorocentrum cordatum; assembly: GCA_963575745.1. NCBI lineage: Eukaryota > Dinophyceae > Prorocentrales > Prorocentraceae > Prorocentrum > Prorocentrum cordatum. The sequence continues at coordinate 31,503 of CAUYUJ010007843.1, forward strand.
CCTGGTGGGGTGGGAGGGGGCACGAAACCTGATAAGTGATACGGTATTCGTATACCTTCCTCGCTCAGGCGGGGCCTCTTGGAGAAGAGGGATGGCACGAAACCTTATAAATAGTATGGTATGCGTACACCCTCATCGCTCAGGCGGTGCCTCCCTGGAGGGGTGGGAGGAGCACGAAATCTGATAAATACGATTGTATTCGCCGACTCTCCTCGCTCAGGCGGGGCCACCGAGGAAGGGTGGGAGGGACACGAAACCTGATAAATATTATGGTATGGCATGGTACGAGTGCTGTGATATGGTATGGTATGGTATGGTAAATATGGTATGGTATGGTAGATCTGGTGTAATATGGTATGTGATGTATCGTATGGTAGGTCTGATATGGTATGGTAGGTATGGTATAGGGGAAGGAAGCGGGAGAAGGAGGAGAAGGAGAATGGGAGGGTGTTCTAGGAAAGCAAAAAACTCATCACGCCCCCCCCCCCCCGAGGCCAACCTCTTCGCCCTCCCAGCAGCGAGCGGGTACAACATAAACGGGCGATTTTGTTGTACCCCGATCAGGAGGGACCGTCACTGAATTGTCACAGACACTTTCTGATGTTGCTGCTGCTGTTCCTTCTCCTCCTCCCCCTCCCTCGTCCTCCTTGTCCTCCTCGTCGTCGTCGTCGTCGTCGTCGTCGTCCTCCTCCTCTTCCTCCTCCTCCTCCTTCTCCTCCTCCTCCTCCCAGTTCCCCCCCCTCCGTCGTTCGGTTGGTTTTCGGGCTGTACCTCGTTCCCCGAAGTTCGATCCTCGAACCTCCGAGTGGTTCGGACCATGACAGTACAACCTCAAGACGGCCTCGCGATGATACTAGGAGACCCGCAGACTGCAGTGATCGCCCCAACACGGCGGAAAAAAAAAGCCAAGAAACCCAACAATATGGCGCAAGACGACCAATGGGCCCCCAAGAAGCCCAAGAGAGGTCCAAGAGGGCCCTCAAAATAAGTGGTAAAACTTATCGTTTGGAACCCATGCTTGTACCACTTATTTTGGGCGCCCCCAGAGAAGCCTGGCAGGCCCCAGGGAGGCCCCCAAGGGCCTCCGGACATTTCCGTGGCAGCCTCCGCTGGGTTTTGGAAGCCTCCGGAAGCGGACGGCACGGCATTATCTCACCACTCACGACCGATTTTTCCTTCGGCCTTGGCGGGAGAAGAGCACGGGAAAAAATTAACTAATAAACAATATATCATATTTTCACTTTCAATATTTTCTGGCGCCGTCGTCGCCGTCGTCGTCGTCATCGTCGTCCAGAGTCTTTGGAAGTGTCCGGACGGCGCGCTCCCGGACACTTCCGCCGACTTCGCTTTCGCCGCCGCCGCCGCCGCCTCCACCGCCGCCGCCGCCGTCGTCGCCGTCGTCGTCGTCATCGTCGTCCAGAGTCTTTGGAAGTGTCCGGACGGCGCGCTCCCGGACACTTCCGCCGACGTCGCTTTCGCCGCCGCCGCCGCCGCCTCCACCGCCGCCGCCGCCGTCCTCGCCGTCGTCGTCGCGCCCGCTGCCCCTGTCGTCGTCGTCGTCGTCGTCGTCATGGTCGTCGGGGGTGGCCCAGGCCCCGGGGGTACCGAACAAAAAAGCACTGTAGAGTTCACGTCTGCGAGCGGCGGCACGATTACCGCTCCCTGCGTAAACGCTGGCAGACCAGGAAGAAATGAAAGAGTAGGAGGAGGACGAGGAGGAGGAGTAAAAATAGTAGGGAGAAGGCGGAGGCATAATATGAGAAAAAACATGCCAAGGAGGCGGTGGCCCAGGGACCGGGGGTACCGCACTTTTAATATTTTCTGGCGCCGTCGTCGCCGTCTCAGCCTATCTGGCGGAGGTTCTGGCAATCGCCAGGGCCCAATATATTATTTAATTTATTTAATTTATTTAAATTATTTAATTTATTGAAAACGCAGCAAATAAATAAATTAAATAAATTCGGGTGCACCTGAAGCCCGCCATGATCTCCGCCAGGGAGGCCGAAAAAAAAATTAAATAAATTAAATAAATTAAATAAATTAAATAATTGGGATTTATTTAATTTATTTAATGAACCCACATAAATAAATTAAATAAATTAAATAAATTAAATAAATTCTATTTATTTAATTTATATAATTTATTTATTTTATTTAATTTATTTAATTCATTTTTCGGTCTATCTGGCGGAGAGCCTGGCGATCCCCAGGGCCCAATATATTATTTAATTTATTTAATTATTTAATTTATTTAAAAAAAAAAAAAAAAAAAAAAAAAAAAAAAAAACAAAAAAAAAAAAAAAAAAAAAAAAAAAAAAAAAAAAAAAAAAAAAAAAAAAAAAAAAAAACGCAGCAATTAACCAAATTAATAAATTCGGGTTGCAACCTGAAGCCTGCCGTGATCTCCGCCAGGGAGCAGAAAAATAAATTAAATAAATTAAATAAATTAAATAAATTAAATAAATTTAAAAAATAGAATTTATTTAATGTATTTAATTAACTCACATAAATAAATTAAATAAATTAAATATATTAAATAAATTCTATTTATTTAATTATTTAATTTATTTAATTTATTTAATTTATTTCTCGGCCTATCTGGCGGAGAGCCTGGCGATCGCCAGGGCCCAATATATTATTTAATTTATTTAACTATTTAACTTATTTAAAACGCAGCAATTAAATAAATTAAATAAATTCGGGTGCACCTGAAGCCTGCCGTGATCTCCGCCAGGGAGGCCGAACAAATAAATTAAATAAATTAAATAAATTAAATAAAATAAATAAATTAAATAAATAGAATTCATTTAATTTATTTAATTAGCCAACATAAATGAATTAAATAAGTTAAATAAATTAAATTAATTGAACATATTATACTGTATTCATCTCCAATCATATATATATATATATGTATATGCTCAACCCCCCCCCCAGCACCCCCCCCCCCCCAGGGCCCGTCCATCCTCATCATCATCCAATCGCATTTCTCCTCATCCTCATCTGCATGATTAGGATATCAGGATGCGGAGGAGGAGGATGATGCTATTGATGAGGAATGATGATGAGGATGAGGAGGAGGAGGGCGGGGATGATGATAAGGCGGAGGGGGGCGGATAATGCGGAGGGATGTGCGGATTGTGATGAGTATGAGATGATGATTGGTGTGATGATGAGGAGGGAGGAGGATGGAGGGGGAGGAGGGGGATGATGATGGTGGTGATGGATGATTGATGAATGACGATGACGATGACGATGATGAGATGATGATAAAGAATGATGGGTGGTGGCGGTGGTGGCGGTGGTGATAAATGATGAGATGCTGAATGTGAATGAAAGGCTGATTGATGATGATGATGATGATGATGATGATGATGCGGAGAATGGCAATAATGATGCTGACGATGATGATGATGAGCAGCATGAGAATGAGGAGGTGGATGATGCGGAGGGGGATGATGATGATGATGATGTGGATGATGAGGATAAGGAGGAAGGAGGAGGAGACGGAGGAGGATGCGGAGGAGGATGTGGAGGATTATGCGGAGGAGGAGGATGGGGAGGAGCTTATTCGCTGACGGCGTCATTACCATTCGGCGAAGGGGCTTGTGTGTTTGATCTACGTTCTTGTGGCCATGTTTCGACTGTACACGTGGATAGTTTCTTGTCTCAGTTATCGTGCTCCTCTTCCTCCTCCTGGTCCCTCTTCCTCGCGTCTCTCCTCCTCATCTCTCGTCCTCATCTCTCCTCCTCTCTCCTCCACCTACTCTTCTGCCTGGTTCCCCCTCTTACTATTCAGCCGACTCTTCTTCATAGTCTCTCTTGCTCTGCCTGTGTAGTGTCTCTTGCCCCTCCCCACTCGTTCTCCTCATTTTCTCCGCCGCTCAGCCCGAGGGTGATGGGGATGATCAGCAGATGTATAAAGGTGGAGTGGGAGGAGGAGGAGAAGGAGGAGGAGGAGGAGAAGAAGGAGGAGGAGCAGGAGGATGGGGGAGGAGGAGAGGGGGGAGGAGGAGGAGGGAGGAAGGAGTTTGAGGAGGAGGAGCAGGAGAGAGCGGAGGATGGGGGGGGAGGAGGAGGATAAGGAAGAGGAAACGGGGGAGAGGGGGCAGGAGGAGGGGGATAAGGAGGAGCATGCGCCGCCAAACCATGCCTATTCACATGTTGTGTGTTTTGTGTTGGTCAGGGGAAGCCACGAAACCTTGCTTATTCGCAGGTTTTTTGTCTTTTTTTTTTCTGGTTTCAGAAGCCCACAATTTTGGCCAGAGGGAGGCGCGGGGGGTTGTGGAGTTTCTGAAAACCCACAAAAAACATATGAATATCATGGTGTCGTGGCTTCCCTGACCAAAAAAACACACACAAAAACCTGTGCATAGCATGGTTTGGTGGCCACGCCCCATTCCGCAAGCCTCTTCCTCTTCCTCGCGTCTCTCCTCCGCATCTCTCGTCCTCATCTCTCCTCCTCTCTCCTCCACCTACTCTTCGTCTTCAGGGCGGAGGATTTCATTTCAGCCGACTCCTTCCTCCCTAGTGCTCCTCTTGCTCTGCTTGCTTAGTGTTCTCTTTGCCCCTCCCCCTGCAAGGGGGGCCAAAAAAGGGTGGGGGGGGGGGGGGGGGGGGGGGGGGGGGGCGGCGACAGATGAAATGATGATAAGAAAGGGGCGGGGGCGAGGGTGATGGGGATGATCAGCAATGTATATAAGAGTGAGTGGGGAGGAGGGGAAGGAAGGAGGAGGGAGGAGGAAGGAGGGTGGGGGGGGGGGAGGCTGAGGCGGACTGATGCTGAGGGAGGAGGAGAGGGGGGAGGGTAGGAGGAGGTAGGAAGGAGTTTGATGAGGAGGAAGCAGGAGAGAGCCGAGGAGATGGTGGGGAGGAGGATGGATAGGAACAGGAAACGGGGGGGGAAGGTGGCAGGAGGGAGGGGGATAAGGAGGAGCATGCGCAGCCAAACCATGCTGTTCACATGTTTTTTTGTTTGTTTGGTCAAGGAAGCCACGAAACCTTGCTATTCACAGGTTGTTTTGGCTTTTCTGGTTTTCAGGAGCTCCACAAGCTTGGCCAGAGGGGGGGCGCGGGGGGTTGTGGAGCTTTTGAAAACCAGAAAACCAAAAAAACATGTGAATAGCATGGTTTCGTGGCTTCCCTGACCCCAAAAAACAAAAAACCTGTGAATAGCATGGTTTGGTGGCCACGCCCCATTCCGCAAGCCTTCCTGGCGAAGGAATAGGAGGGGGAGGAGGAGAAGGAGGAGGAGGAGGAGGGACAAAGAAAGAGGACTGAGAGTGAGAGAGAGAGAGGGTGAGAAAGAGAGAGGGAGAGAGACAGAAAACACAGCAATGGGGCCAGGAGGGGTGCTGGGGGGGGGGGCTGACCATATATATATATATATATATCTATATCTATTATATATATATATATATATATATATATATATATATGTATCTCCCTTTCCGGGTTCGTGGGTCCAGCATGCTCCCGGAAAGGGCGTGGGTCCAGGGCTCTTTTAGAGGTTTACCCTTGGAATCGACGGCTGCAGGGCTGGCGGAATTATCTTGCTATAAATAACGAGGTCGCCTAGGGCCGGCCGAATTATGTTTGAGGATGTCTCGAGCGAAACGCTTGTTTTTCAGAATGTGTTGAGGATGTCTCGAGCGAAACGCTTGTTCCCTACCTAGGCTCTGCCTAGAAGGGTTCTTACTCTCTAGCTTAAAGGGGCCGGGCAGTGGAAAGCGCCCCGGGCGGTTCCCCCAGTCCCCTGGGAGCGGTTCCCCCCAGTCCCCTGGGAGCTTTAGCTTTAGCTGTAGCTTTAGCTTTAGCTTAGCTTTAGCTTAGCTTTAGCTTAGCTTTAGCTTAGCTGTAGCTTAGCTTTAGCTTAGCGTTTCGCTTAGCTTTTCGCTTAGCGTTTAGCTTAGCTTTAGCTTAGCTTTAGCTTAGCTTTAGCTTAGCTTTAGCTTAGCTTTAGCTTAGCTTTAGCTTAGCTTTAGCTTCGCTTTAGCTTCGCTTTAGCTTAGCTTTAGCTTAGCTTTAGCTTAGCTTTAGCTTAGCTTTAGCTTAGCTTAGCTTGAGCTTAGCTTTAGCTTAGCTAGCTTAGCTTTAGCTTAGCTTTAGCTTAGCTTTAGCTTAGCTTTAGCTTATCTTTAGCTTAGCTGTAGCTTAGCTTTAGCTTAGCTGTTGCTCAGCTTTAGCTTAGCTTTAGCTTAGCTTTAGCTTAGCTTTAGCTTAGCTTTAGCTTAGCTTTAGCTTAGGCTTAGCTTTAGCTTAGCTTTAGCTTAGCTTTAGCTTAGCTTAGCTTAGCTTAGCTTAGCTTACTAATGCTGCTTTCCTAGGGGTTCCAACTCCTAGGTAGGGTCGCACTGGGATAATATTGTGTTATAGATTGTCCTCTCCTGGGGACCAGAATTCAGAGGATCTCTGAAGTGAAATGCTTGTTTTCACGTGCCCAGGTCTTGAGGACGTCTTGAGCGAGACGCTTGGTTTCACGCCTCCAGGTTGCCCAGACAGATGTCTAGCGCCAGGATGTGTTGAGGATGTCTCGAGCGAGACGCTTGGTTTCACGCGGCCTCGCCGACCAGGCGGATGTCTAGCATGAGGATGTGTTGACGAAGTCTCGATCAAGATGCTTGCTGGCACGTGTCCAGGTTGCCCAGGCGGATGCCTAGCATGAGGATGTGCTGAGAACGTCTTGAGCGAAACGCGTGTTTTCACGTGTCCAAGTCGCTCAGGCACAGCACAGCCCTCGGCACGGTACATCAATATCGATACCCTTAGCTTTGCAGCTTGGCATGTTGCTTGGCACGTTCCGCGGAACGTCCCGTGGCGAGTCCCCCTGGCACGTCGCGCGGTGCACGTCCATTTGCACGCTCCGTAGCGTGTCCCCTTGGCACGTCCCGCGGTGCGTGCCCATGGCACGTCCCTTGGCACGTCGCTTGGCGCGTCCCTTGGGACGTTCCACGGCGCGTCCTCCTGGCGTGTCTCCTTGTCGATTAGTTCTGGGGCAGCTACCATCTGCTCAGGCAGCTCGAGCTTAAGATCCAGATCAGTTCGGTCAGGACTCGGATGCCAGGGAGGACTCGATCCACAACGCTATATATATATATATATATAGAGCACAATCGCGGCATGGCACATCTCAGTTCAGCACGGCCTAGCGCAGCACAGCCGTCGGCACAGTACATCAAGATCGATACATGCAGCATGGCGCCTGGGCACGTTCTTTGGCGCGTTCCGTGGCGAGTCCACCAGGCACGTCGCGCGGCGCGTCCCCTGGCACGTCCCGCGGCACGTCCATTGGCACGCTCCGTAGATCGTCCCCTTGGTTTGTCCCGCGGTGCGTCCCCATGGCACGTCCTCTTGGCACGTCGCCTGGCTCGTCCCTTGGGACGTTCCGCGGCGCGTCCTCCTGGCCTGTCCCCTCTGTCGATTAGTTCTGAGACAGCTACCATCTGCTCAGGCAGCTCGAGCTTAAGATCCAGATCAGTTCGGTCAGGACGCGGATGCCAGGAAAGACTCGATCCACAACGCTATATAGAGCACAATCGCGGCATGGCCCATCGCAGTTCAGCACGGCCTAGCACAGCACAGCCGTCGGCACAGTATATCAAGATTCATACATTCAGCATTGCATTTGCCCGTCGCCCAATCAGGTGTCTTTGAAACGTTGCCATGCCTTTCATTTCTATATTCCTTTCCGGGTTCGTGGGTCGATCATGTTGTGTGTATGCCTTCTCTCTGTTTGTCTCTCTCTCTCTCTCTCCTTCCCTCTTCGAGCTTCTGATGTTGCCAGGAATGAGGGGCGGGGCGGTGCGGGCAGCATTTGTGCGGCCCAAGGGTCACTGCAACGGGTGCGGACCGACGCGCGCGCCCGCACCACAGCAGCGATGTATATCATCATGTACTTCTACATGGGGCTCATCAGTGTTGCTTCTATCGGCTCGCTTGAGCGCGGCCACGTCGACGATCACATGATGCAGCAGCATCTCAGGAAGGCAGACCCTGATGTCGTGCAGAGTGAACCTGCACCAATACCCCCCGTCGTCGTCCAGGAAACGGATGACGGTGATGGCAAGTTGCATGTTGTGGTCGAATTCGACGAGAACAGCACAACACAGTCACGCCAGGCGCAAAACCCATACACCGTGTATGGTACCTCAGGCCATTGCTCGGTTTGCGGCAGATCAGGGTACAATTGCCTCGGCCAAAACGGCAATTACGATGTGGCATGGGCTAGTGTGAATTTCGGTGGCGTCAACCTGGGCACGGTCACCAAGTGGACAGTAACGGCATACGGAGCCAAGTGCAGCGTGGGGACTCTGTCAATGTCTTTGTCAGGCACGACCGCCTCAGGATACTGTGGTTCTCCGACGGATTGCAGTTGCGACGTGTGCCTCGCGTGCACCGCCTCGAGCGCAACGTACCCGAATGGCATCCCGAACTGGAATTGGGGTAGCAACTCCATCAGTCCCGGTTATTCTGCGAGCACTTATTGTACATCCAGGTTG
>CAUYUJ010007844.1:0-44071 GCA_963575745.1 Prorocentrum cordatum
TGTTGCTGCTGTTGTTGTTGGTGTTGTTGTTGTTGAATTCTCATTACTGACGAATAATTATTGTTGATCCCCCCCCTCCGGCGGACATTGTATTTTTTCAATTGAAGTGCCCCTTCCGGGGCTCGCACCGTGTTTTTTATCAGGGAAAGTCGCGGGCATCAAACTGCGTTGTTGGCCCCCCGGACAACAACAACAACGGCTACCGCCTGATACTTCCTCCAAATTTACTCAGGACCCCCGCCCCCGCCTGGGACTTCCTCGCAGTTTACTCAGGCGGAGGCGCTCCCGCCTGAAACTTCCTCGCAAATTACTCCGGACCCCCGCCCCCGCCTGGGACTTCCTCGCAGTTTACTCAAGCGGAGGCGCTCCCGCCTGAGACTTCCTCGCAAATTACTCCGGGAGCGGCGCTCCCGCCTGGGACCTCCCTCACAACTGAACATCAAACTGTGTTGTTGGCCCCCCGGACTACAACAACAACGGCTCCCGCCTGATACTTCCTCCAAATTTACTCAGGACCCCCGCCCCCGCCTGGGACTTCCTCGCAGTTTACTCAGGCGGAGGCGCTCCCGCGTAGGCCTCAGACTTCCTCGCACGCCCTCTGAGGCGTCGCTCCCGCCCGACTCCTTCACAACTGAGCATCAAACTGTGTTGTTGGCCCCCCAGACTACAACAACAACGGCTCCCGCCTGATACTTCCTCCACATTTACTCAGGACCCCCGCCCCCGCCTGGGACTTCCTCGCAGTTTACTCAGGCGGAGGCGCTCCTGCCTGAGACTTCCTCGCACATTACTCCGGGAGCGGCGCTCCCGCCTGGGACCTCCCTCACAACTGAGCCCTGCTGAACTCTCAATACTGAAGAATAATTTTTCTTGATCCCCCCCGGCGGACACAGTATTTTTCCCCGACCTGGCGGAGGGGTTCCCGTTGTGTGTCCCCCTGGGGGGGTCTGGGGGGGGGACCCCCCGGGAAATGGCCCCGGCCACAGGCAGAACGCCGGCGGAAGACGGCGGAAGTCCGGCAGGACACGGCATCATTTCTGCAGACGCGCTTCCGGGAGGCACGGACGGCCCCAAGATGGTCCACGAGATGGTTCACGAAGGCCTCGAGTTGCCGAAAGATCGGCCTAAGACGCTCAAGATGGCGTCCCGACGGCCCAGGGAGCCCCTAAGACGCCCCGAAAGACCCCCAAGAGCTTTCCCAGGAGAGTCGGAAACGTCAAAAACCATAAGTTTTCCTTACGTGTTCGAAGGTTTTTGAAGTTTTTGCATTTTCGGCTTCTCGGCGCTCCAAGACGGCCCAATAGGCCCCAACGATCGCCCCAAGACGGCCTCAGCAGCCCTCAAGACAGCGCCCAGACGGACCAAGACGCCCACAAGACGGCCCAAGAGGCCTCCAAGACCCCCTCAGAAAGCTCAATGAACGCCCCAAAAGAGCCCCCAGAGGGGAGGCGGAAACCGACATTTCGAGCTCCCCGCCCAAAGATCCCCCCAGGAGACCCAGGAGGCCCCCACGAGGCCCCCAAGAGGCCCCCAGGAAGCCCCCTTGGAGGCCCCAAGAGGCCTCAAGACACCTCCAGGAAGCCCCCCGAAGCGCCCACGAGGGCACCGGGACTGTCCCAACAAGGCCCGGGACGGCTGGAGGCGCCTCGACAAAGTGCCACATCATCGAACAGACAACACGGGAACTTCAGGAGGCACCTCGAGGCACCCAAGAAGACCCCAAGAGGCCTCAAGACCTCAAGAGGCCCCCGGGAAGCCCCAAGACACGCCCAAGGGGCCCCAGGACACCGAACACGGTGGCTCGCATGGTAGCGTGCAGAGCTCACCTCACATGGCTTCAGTTCTCCTACTCCCTTTCCTCGCCCGTCATGTCAACCCGCGACCCCCCCACGACGACGACGACTACGACGACCAGGACGACCAGGACGACGACGACGACGACGACGACGACGACGACGACGATGACGGCCCGACTGCCGACGACAACGGCCCGAGCGCCGAGGACGACTGTCCGAGCGCCGCCGCCGCCGCCGCCGCCGACGACGACGACGTCGTCGCCGCCGCGTTTCGCCCGCCCGATCCGCCTGTTACAGCCCGCCCGTTCGCTCTCTTGGCATCTCGCCCGCCCGCTTTAAGCCACCGCCCGCCCGACCCGCCAGCGAGGGTCCGCCGCCCGACCCGTCCGTTGGCGTCCGCCCGCCCCGCCAGCCCGACCCGCCCCTCAGAGTCCGCCGCTCGACCCGTCTGTCTGGTTCGTCCGTTTGTTTACCTCCTCTTTTGCCCCCCTCCCCTCCTGCTAACCTCTTTCGTCCTCCATCCATCCTCCCCCCCTTGCCCCTTCCCTCCTCCCTCCCTCCCCCCACTCTTTTCCTCCTCGCTCTCCCTTCCTCCTTCCCCCTGCTCTTCCTGTTTTAGGGGCTGCGCCAACTACACGTGGCGAGTAAAAAAGATATACCCCCAAAGGGGTATGACCGAAGACGAAGAGGGTGGGTTCGAGGGTTTGGGATTTACATTTTGAGTGACGCGCGCGCATATAAGAGCGATCAGTCTTAAGATGATTGAACATTATTTCTTCTAAAGAATAATTATTGTTGGGGCCCCTGGTGCGCGACCCCCCCGCCGCGCCTAGGCCGCAGCCACGTTTTCATCATTTTCGTGAGGAAGCCTCAGGCAAAACGATGTGATCCAGATCCGGTTGTTTTGTTGACGCCTGCTTTCCCTTGCAAAAAAATAAAGCAAAGTGGACATTTCTTGTTCTAACATAACCAAACTTCAAGAATCCCTTGCAAAAAATAAGGTAAAGTGGACATTCGCGCGCGCAAGACGAAATCCTTCCAAAACCTGAGTGTTCGTAACGATTTTAATATAAAAACAGCAATAAAACCAATGGTTTTTCCTCAAAAAGTGTCAAAATTTCATCCCGCGCGCTCTTGCGGATTTGTAGGAAACCCAACACTTTTTAAACATTTCTGTCAAACGGGTTTTTGCGAGCAACTTTTTCGAACTTCTGCAACAACGGTTGCGCACCTGCCAGGGCCATCATCCCTGTCAAATAATACCATGCGGGACACATTCGTTTTTTCTTCGCGCGCGCACGCCGTCGTCGTCGGCCGCGGGGCCCTGAATAGTAGCCACGGTCGTCCGCATGCCACGAAGTGAAGTGTCCGAACGTCATAGGGCGGGAAGCTGGGTGTGGGTGGTGGCGAAGAGTCGTTTGGAAATTTGGTAGAGCTTGAACCGGCCCCCCCACAAAGTGGGGGTATTGCCCGCCTCATATGAAAACCCTGGCACTGGTGAGAACGGAGTGTCCCCACGTGCTAGTAATTGTTGTTGTTGTTGTTGCTGTCGTCGTTAACCACCTCGAACGTATCCCTATCCCTAAAATGCGCGAGCAAACAGCGAGGACAATCTCAGGGACGGGCCCTCAGAAACTGAGGGAATCCTCAAGATCGGCATCGAGGCAAGATGATCTCAAACATAGGGATAGGGATATGTTTCAAACTGGCAAGTCGTCGTCGTCGTCGTCGTCGTCGTCATCGTCGTCGTTGTTGTGTTCTGCAGAACGAGACACCAGCGCTGCGAGGGCGCCCGGGGCGGAGCCCCACGGAGGCTCGCCGCCGCGGGGGCGACGAGCGGGCACGAAGCCCTCCGGCGGGAGCACCGCTCGGCCCGCGGGGTTTACGTTTTGGTTCGCGAGCGCGACGAGAAACGATGACGAAAAACGACGACGACGACGACGTCGACGACGAAAAACGACGACGACGACGACGACGACGAACAACGACGACGACGACGACGACGAACAACGACGACGACGACGACGACGACGACGAACAACGACGACGACGACGTCGACGGCGAGGAGGACCAGGAAGAGCACGAGGTCCACGAACCTCGGGCTTGCACGCTGGTCGGAGGAAGTTTTTTTTTCACGACGGAGCACCACCGTGGGGCGATCCTGGAAGCGCTGCCAAGCCTGGCAAGAGTTCGCGCTTTCGGCAAGAGGTGAAAGACGCATGACAGAATGAGAGCCCAAGTGTTAGAGCGAGAGCGGCAGCCAAAGGATGAGGGGGGGGGAGGAGCAGCAGCAGGAGGGGAGGAAAAAGTGGGGAAGCAGCAAGGCGTTGGACGTGGATGGGGCTTCCGCCCGCCCCCTGAATAGGAGAGAGAGGAAGGAAGCCAATTGATCCTTGAAGCAGGAAGGCGCCAAAAGTAGATTGGGATCCCGGGATCCAAGAATTTGACCAAGAGGGACCGGCCGTCCCAGCATTCCTATAGGCCTACCACGACATGTCCTTAGTACCCAGAAAGGTTCTAAAAACAAAAGCAATGCTCTTCGAACATAAACCCGATGTGTTACAACAAGGCAGTGCCAGCCAGAAATGTTTCAAGGACATTTCGTGGAAACCACAAAAAGCTCTTAGAACATTTATTGGAAAGGCCTATAGGCGAGCCAAGACGCTTCGCCACTGCTTGAAGAATACCTACTTTCAACGACCGGCGTGTACGAGTGCTTTCCTGGCGGGAAACCCCGGAGGACGGCGCAACTCTGCGACGGCGCGTCACGTGGGGGCCGCACGAGGCTCGCACGGCAGAGGCGCGGACCCACACGAGAGAGCCGACTTCTTCGCCCTCCATCAACTGGAGCGCCAGAGTGCAAAAAAAGTTGACGGACGTGGCGCGCACCTGAAGAATCCACGTCCGGAGGAGACGTGTTGCTGGGCGCAGGTCTGGCGCACGCTTTAGTGTAGCGTGTCCAGTGCCTCCAAGTATGGCGTGTTTCTACATCATGCTTCACGTTTACACTTTCCTCCTAAGATTGGGTTATTGTTGACCACGTCCTAAGATGGGTTTCTGATATTGCCCAGACGCCTCTGGCTCACCTCTCCTCTTTCCTCCTCCTCGTCCTCCTCCTCGTCCTCCTCCCCCTCGTCACGCAGACCCCCCCATGCTCAGACTCAACTCACACCCAGAATCCGTCATACTCAGACTCATTCGGATTCAGACTTACTCATCGGCTCTCAGACTCACTCACACTCAGACTCACTCCCATTCAGGCTCACTCGCACTCAGGCTAAATCATGCTCAGACTTGCTCACACTCAGACTCATTCGTACCCAGACTCACTCACATTCACAGTCACTCGCGCTTAGTGCGGGGCTGTCTCACCCGATGCACTGGCTCCAGCACCCACGGGGGGAGCTGCCAGGGGTGGCTGCACGGACTCGTTCGCGGCCAGAAAATGGGAATGCCTCAGGCGGCTTGCCTGTCTGGTGGTTTGTCTTTGTATGTTTTCAAATCAGATTGCGGGGATGCCTCAGGCGGCGCGCTGGTTTCAGCATTCCCAGGGGGGAGCCGCCCAGGGTCGGTGCACGGCCCCGTTCGCGGAGATGCCTCAGGCGGCGTGCCTGCTCGGTGGCATGGACGTGTTCGCTGCCAGACAAGGCTGCGTGGATGTCGGAAGCGATTCGCTGGTTTGAGCACCCGCGGGGGGGCAACCAGCGGGTGGTTGCACGGCCCCGTTCGCGGCCAGAGCGCGGTGATGCCCCAGGCGGTTTGCCTGTCCGGTGAGTTGGGTTTGCCTGCTGTCGGGGCAGATTGCGAGGATGCCTCAGGCACGTTATTGGCGCGAGCGTCCGTCCCAAGGGGGAATCGCCGGGGAAAGTTACACTGCCCCGTTCGCGCCAAGATTGTGGGGATGTCTCAGGCGGCTTGCTTGATGGTTTGAAAGTGGTTGCTTTCAGGTCAGATCGCCAAGTCGCCAAGATGCTTCAACGGATTTGCTGGATTTAACACACCCGTGGGGTGGCACCAAAGGTTGATTCACTCCCCCCTTCGCGGCGAGACAGACAGACAGACAGACAGACAGACAAACGCGCGCGGAACGTCCAAAGGACGGCCCACTTGTGGGCAGCGCGGTAGGCCCTCAGGCCCCGATGAACAAGTTCAGCACGCTGTCATCGTGAGAGTACGTATTATACAGCTGTGTCCTCCCATCGCCGTCTGGGTCGCACAGCTCTCCGTGTCATGTGGTTGGGGTGCCATAAAAATATCCTCTGCGCCCATGCGTTTGCGCCTTCAAGCCATCGTGCGACCGCCTGCTTGCGTGAGCCAACCCAATCACGAAGAGATAGATTGCCCAATCTCTCTTCTGCTTCATGGGTCGCGCGCTTGATCCAGTCAGGCCACGGCTCTAAAACGTCCTCCGCGATGTCCAGTACGTCCACGTTGTCCACCGGCGAATGAGAATCTTCTTGTCCAGAAAGTGTCCGGCGCCTTTTGCTCATCAAAATCATCCTCAGCATCTTCCTCTGCGTTCTGCGCAGTTTGCCTTCCAGGTCCTTTGAAACCACCCATGCTTCGCTCCCATATAAAACAATTGAGGATACTGTGCAATCGAAAAGACGGAATCTCGAATTGAGCGAAAACCTGTGATCAGTCAGAATCGAACGTTGCGACATAAATCTTTTCCAAGCTGCGCCGGACCTGTTGTCAAGCTCTGTCTCGTGCGGGCGGTCGAAACATACCTTCCGGCCCAGATACTTTACGTGACAGTCATGAGGTACGACGTCAATGCGCATTTCACCAATCTGGATACTCTGTTCCTTGGGGCGCCCCGTCTCCCGGGTAGCGTTCGAAAGAATATTTGTTTTATCTGGGTGCAATTCCAATCCACGCTTGCCTGCCGTGTGAATGTCTGCAAGCATGCCCTTGATCTGATTGAGCAAAGTACCAATACGCATGACATCATCAGCGAAACGCAGGTTCGTGAGTCGCCACAGGTTGGTCTCACCGGCTTTGAGGCCCCACCACTTCTTCAGCCACGTTGTCTTGACATCGCCAAAATGTCTTCCATTATGGCAATGGAAAAAGGCTGCTCGAAGGGTCTCCCTTTTTCGTGCCCCGCAAGATATGATATGCCTTACTCAACTTGTCAGTTCTCGCTCTAGCAGATTGGTAAGAATACAACAGCCGCAACTAACGAATGTATCCATCCGATACGCCTTGCCGGGACAGCGCGTGTCACGAGCACTCTTGATCTACGCAATCGAACGCCTTTTTGAATTCGATGGTAGATATCCATAGATTTTGCTGCCACTCATACATCCCTCGTCGAAATTGAACGCAAGGCGCCCCCCGACCCCCAATTTCAATGTTCACGCCGACGCCAGCGACTTCGAGATTTTCTTCGGACCCCGCCGGACGCGATGCGCCTGTCGATGAACATTGAAATTTGGGGGCGACGGGGGCGGGAAAAACTTGCGTTCAATTTCGACGAGGGTTGTAACATCTTCCTGTCACGTTGTCACTGCGAAGATATGATGCCTAGTGCCAGCGCCAACTCTGAACACAGTTTGGTCTGCGGAGTGGTGTTTGTCCAGAACGGAGTACAGCCTTGAGTGCAAAAAATCGCAAACAGATTATATAGAAAAGGTATTATTGTAATTGGCCTGTAGTTCATGCTTTTCGCGGGGTCACCGGACTTGCGCAGAACAGTGACGACAGACTCTTTCCATGCCTGTGGTGGCAGACCCTGCGGCGATATCATGTCGTTGTACAGCTGCAACAAAAGTCTTTCAACTGCTTCGCCGCCGTCCTTGATCATCTCCGCCGTGACTACACGCGCGTCTTTGCACTTGCCTCGCCGGAGCTTTCGGATTTCTGCCCTCAGTTCGTCCAGCGTGAACTCCAGGACGTCTACAAAAGGAATAGTTGCAGCAGAATGCTTGGCAAGCTCGGCGTTTACAGATGAAAACAAATCCGGATAACAATCAGCAGAAACATTGGCGATGGACTGCCTGTCGGTATGGGTAGCACCAGCGTCGTCAACCATATGCGTCATAAGCTGCTTCCGCTTGACTGTCGTCACAATAGGGATCTTGTTGAAATCACGGAAGGGATCCAAGAGTGCACAAATCCTTGACGCGGCCCGTTCTCGTCGCCGTGCCTGGACTTCCCTCGATATCTGCTTGCTCAACTATGTCCTGTCCAAGGTTTGGTCTCGTCGTAACGCTTTCCGTTGCTCCAATAAGCACCGTAATCTGGACTCACCGTCGCTGCAAACGGCGTGGGGATGCCCCGGGCGGTTTGCCTGTTTGGTGCCCCCCCCCGGCTTTCAAAGCAGATTGTGGGGATGTCGCAAACGAACTATTTTTGAAATGGCTCAAGTCCCCCCCCAGCTTTCAGGGCATGTAGTGGGATGTCTCAAACGATTTGCCTGTTTGGTGGCCCAGGCCCCCTTGCTGTCAGTACATGTTGTGAGGCTGTCTCAGGCGCCCTAAGGGAGAGCTGCCAGGTTCGCGCCCAGATTGCTGGGATGCCTCAAGCGGTGTGCCCGTGTACTTCCCTGCTTCAGGACCGATTTAGGGGAACGAGGACTGATATAAACATAAAAAAGGTCCGCGCGGACCTCCGAGTTGTTATGGTTATGTCATTCTTAGTCCCCCTAAGATTGCAAGATGTCGTGGAGCAAGACACTGGCTTCAGAAGGCCAAGGGTGAGCCGTCAAGGAGCAGATTGTTCTGATGTCTCAAGCGAGGCGCTGGCTTCAACAAACCAGGGAGGTGCCGCCATGGAGCAGACCATAAGGATGCCTCAAGCGAGGCTGTCGCCTCAGCCCCCAAAAGGGGAGCTGCCAAAGGGTAGGACACCCGCCCGATCGCTGCCAGATTGTGGGGATGCCTCGAGGGGCGCTCGGCTCGTTTTGCACTTCAAGCTCCTGTCCATCCAGAGCTACCTGATTACCTCGATGTAGGGAAAGCACGGCCGCCAGAGAGGAGCGGACGTAGGAATTTGGAGGACGCAGGAGGAGGGAGGACAAGAGAATGGAGGAAGAGAGCGGAAGGGCCACGGCGAGGAGAAAAAGGAAGGACATGTCAGGGGGCCGCCAAGAAGGGGGGCGCTTGCAAGGGGGAAGAGGAGGGAGGACGGAGGATGAAAGAGGATCAGGAGGAGGAGGAGGAGGAGGAGGGGGAAGGAAGAGGCCGCAGGAGGTGAAAAAACGGCCGCCAGAGAAGATGATAGAGTACGGATGAGGAAGGAAGCGGACCCAGGAGGGAAAAGGAAGGAAGGAGGAAGAGCAGGGAGGGAGCACGACGAGGAGGAAGAGGAAGGATAAGCTTTCTCGCGCTTCAGCTGGGCCGTTCGTGGCAGTCTATCAGTTCCCCATATATGCTCGTATCTCGAGGACAGTCGCGGGTGGCATGAAGATCTCACTTGTCTCTACGCCGAAACGAGCGACACACGCGTCAATGCAAGCACCCCCGAGGTGGCCGCTGTCCTTGTTCATGTCCGTCGCCTCGTGAATCATATCGAAGATGTTCGTCTTCGCGACAGACAGCTGCTCAAAATCTTCAGGAATAATATCCGGATAGGCCATGCGCTCGTGTCGGTGCAACCCTTATAAATTATGCAAAAACTGGGGTGCGTCCTCCTTCGCCGGCAAGAGCTAGTTCGCTCCGTCCAGCAACGCGCTCACGAAGCGTGCGGGACCATTACGCCCCGAAGTCCCTGCTGAGCGAGCCGACCAGAAACTCCAAGAAGCTGCAACTGCTGCTTCTTATTTCGCCTTCTGGGCCTTATTGTCAAGATCGCGCCATTGGTTTGCTCTCCACAACCTCTCGATTCCAGCCGCTGGACTGCTGAGTCCTGGGTTCTCCTGGGGTAGTCCTCCATCGCTGGCGGTCCAAACCTGCCAATCGCTCGACTCTTCAGGCTGGTCAATCGCCCCTGGCTCCACAGCATTCCAAAACCGATTCGGAAACACATAACACGCTTCCAGCAAAATCGTCGTCACTCGAATCTGCGCCTGCCTCAGTCCCCCACAGGCGGCTGTCCTGGCTGGCCATCGGCTTCCTCGCTCCCTTGGCCGTGATCTTCGACCTTCACCTCGCTCCATTCCTTGGCCCCTTCCAGCAGCCTCAATCCTGAACCTTCTCACACACACACACACTGGTCCCGCCGATGCATCGGCGCCTGCCTCAGTCCCCACAGGCGGCTGTCCTGGCCGGCCATCGGCTTCCTCGTTCCCTCGGCCGTGATCTTCGACCTTCAACTCGCTCCATTCCTTGGCCCCTTCCAGCAGCCTCAATCCTGAACCTTCTCGCGCACACCGGTCCTGCCGATGCACCGGCCGCGGCCCGATCTCCACTGGGCTGGGCCTCCGCCCCTTCGCCCCCTGAGGCCCATCTCCTCCGTCAGTCGCTCGTCAGCCGCCGCAGCGCTTCCAGCAGGTCGTCCAGTCTACCAGCCCGGAACATATCCCTATCCCTATGTCGGGCATCGCCTCGTCACGATGGCGATCTCAGGGATTCCCTCGGTTTCGGAGGGCGTATCCCTCAGATTGTCGCCTCCTTTAGCGTGTCAATCTTAGGGATAGGGACAGGTTCGAGGCTGACCAGGGTCGGTTTCTGGGAGTGGGCCCCCGTCCACGGTCCCCGCCGCGTGCGGATCGCCAGCACGACGTTCGGGGTCCCCGGGTGCAGTCGCTGCTCCCCCAGGGGCTTCGGCCTTCGTCGGGCTCTGGCTTCGGCGCCCGTGTGACGAAAGACTGATCACCAAACGTCCTAGTTTTCCTCGTGCGACTTCACAGACATACCACGCCGCCTGTAAAATGTTCCCGGAGCAGCCCCCAGCTGAACGGGATCTGTTGTCCGATAGTCCGCTGTCTCACTCGTAACGTACCCCTTTTTTTGTAAGGAGCCACCGAAATGAACTCCAAGGGTCTTCGGGGCGTTGTTCCAGCCCCTCATAATAGAAGTACGAAGTCGGCGCAACGGGCGAACATTGGTGACCGTCAGCTTCTTCGTTACGTGCGCATGATAACATAAATCATGTGTTGACACAGTGGGCGATGATAAAAAAAGACAAATATATCGCCACCCGAAGTTAAAATACGGGATGCAATGAAAGCAGCTGTTGCATATTTCAGTGTGTCACTACAGAAACCCCAGGAGGCCCACAAGAGGCCCGAATCAGGCCCCAAGAGCCCCCCAAGAAACACCCGAGAGGCGCCAATCCACCCCCGAAACAGCCTCCAAGAGATCCCCACAGCCATCCAAGGGGCCTCTGACCTACAACCCAGCCGCGGTGGCGTGATGGGCCGAAGGACAATCGATTCGCCGCCCCCTGTGGTCTTGCCACAGGGGTGCACGGCGTGCCAGATGTTAGGTAGTTGTTGGTTATTTTGAAGCTTCTAGTGGGCCTTCAGCCGATCCCGCCGTCCACCTGGAAGGGCGCATAAAAGGTGCCTCCCGTCGGCTTTCTGCCCCACATGGACCGATAAAGATCCCAGGTCGTCGGTCTTCCAGTTCTAGGCGGCGCCAAGATGGCTTCCAAGACGACCAAGATGGTCTCCAAGACGGCCACGATGGCCCCAAGAAAGCCCAAGATAGCCCGAAGATGTCTCCAAGACGGGCCGAGGTGTCCCCAAGAGGACCCAAGATAGCTGGCCTCAAGATTGCCCAAGAGGCCTCCAAGATGGCCCAAGAGGCATACAAGTGGACCTCCAGGAAGTCCCGAATAGGCAAAAGTCAATAATGCCCCTTCGATATGTGAGTGGTGTTGGAGTTTACGCGTCTTCGGCTGTCACGCAGCTCAGGACGGCCCCAGAGGCTACCAAGATGGCCCCAAGAACGTCCAAGAGGCCTCCGAGATGGCTCACTGACGGCCCAAGAGGCCAAACAGATGGCACCCAGAGGGCCCCAAGACGGACCAGGAGACCTCGAAGATGCCCAACACGGCCTCCAAAACGGCTCTGAAGCCAAGAGGGCCCCAAGTCGGCCCAGAGAGGCCCCAAGACGGCGTCCGACGGCATCAGACGGGCCAGGAACACCCTCAGCTGGCCAAAGAACCGCCTAAGGAGCCTCCAAAGGCACACAAGAGGCTTCAGGAAGCTCCCAAAAGGCTCCAAGAGGCCCGTCGAGTGCCCCAAGAGGCTCCCAAGAGGCCTCCTCATCCTCCTTTTTCCTCCCTCTTCTTATCTTCTTCTTTCTCCCCCACGTGTTCCCGAAGGGTTTCCACAACGGCTGGGGGAACACGTAGTCCGATAGCTTAGCTGAGCTCTGGCCGAAACGTTCAGCCACACAGGCGCATCCGAAAAAGCAAGGGGCCGCGGTGATTCGCCGTAGGCGTCTTCGATACATAAACTTATTTCATCCTACTCCTCACCTCATCTTCCGACTTCTTCCGCTGCTGCTGCTCCTGCTCCTCCTCATCCTCCTCATTCTCCCGCCCCCCAGCAGAAGAACACCTGCGACAAATGGAACGTGGGCAAATCGGCCTCCCCTTTCCCTGGTAGCGGCGCCCGAGGCTCTTTGATTTCGTCGTTCGCCGCCCAGGCAACCACCACGCCGTTCATGAGAATTACCAGGGCACAGACGGTGCTGAAAAAGGTACCGCTCACCTGGCCACGTACAGCTCCACGAGAATGTGAAATGAGAGGAGAGGGGGAGGACACGCTGAGAGAAGTGGTGAGGGGGGGGGAACGCTGGGAGAGCGAGGCGGGTGGGGCAGAGCGGGAGTGTGTACGCTGCGAGAGGGAGCGCGGAGAGCGGGAGGGATAGGATAAAGGGTGAACGCTGGGGGGTGGAGTGCCAAAGGAAGGGGAAGGAGGGAGAGAGTGGCGCTGAAACACGGGTGGGAGGCGCTGCGAGAGCTGGATTGGGGGTGTTGGACACCGGGGAGGAGAGAGGGAGGGGATCAGAGGAGAGTGGAAGAGGGTGGCATGCGTCCAGGCTCCCCTGGCAGGTACCCCATGCACACAAAGACACAAAAGGGTTCGGATCTGAGTATGAGGGGCATGCGACGTTTGCAAACTCAGTGCGTCGCATTCACGCCTCGACGGTGACTCTCGCTTCAGCTCGCGCTCGACTCTCCACCCCAGCGGAGGTAGAGGGGCATGGGAGGGATGGAAAGACAAGCAGCATCCATGCACCACGGGCTCGGGTTGGCCTGTGGCGAGCCACGCCGTGGCTTTGGACTAGGGATCAAAGTAGTTTGTTGTGGCTCTGTCTTTGCACCCCCCCCCGAAGCAGCAACAGCAGCGGACGCAACGTGCGAACGTGCGAACCGTCATCGCCCGGAGGCGGCCCATGGCTGGGCGACGGGCGCGCTGCGAGGCGCGCTGGCCCTCAGAGAGGACCGGGAAAAGGCCATAACCGATTCACGAGACAGTGCACATGCATACAGGGGGAGGGGCAGGGGAGGCAAGAAGGAAGCAGCAAGCAAAGATGTGGAATTGAATGGAAAATGGATAGAAAAGAACGGTGCGACTACTCAGTGCCACGTGAACTCCACGTACTCGCTCTCCCTTTTCGTCCATGCTTCTGTGTCTTGGGCTGCAGACACAGGACTCCCAAGATGAAAAGAGTGGTGATAAGCACATACGTAACCAGAGACGCCGATCGTGAGAAATACAAGCACCCAAATACCTAACACAATTGGTACGCGTGATGCGAGCCAAGGGGGCTCTCTCGACAGCAGACACTGCGAAATAATGCATTCTTGGCATGAGAGAGTTTGTAACGGCAATGCGGCCAGGGAGCTCCAATTCTGCTCCGCCCCGCCCTTCGCATTTCTTCCCAGGCCCCACCCTACGGTAGAGCCAGCTGTTGCGCTCGGGCTCCACCAGGTTCATCCACCAATCAATCCAGCTGGAGAATAAGGCATACATAGTCCTGCCGGAGCACTCAGGCTTTTGTGGAGGACGGGAAAGCCTCATATGATCACACTGATCAGGAAAGCCCAGAATCGAATCGATAAGTCGGATCCGCGATCGAAATGAATCGGATCGGCGGAAATCGGCAGCCGAGTCGGGAGGAGTCGAATCGGCTGAAATCGGCGGAGTAGTAAGACCTCATGGGAAATCGGCATCCAAATCGGAGTCTGAAGTCGAATCGATTCGGAGTCGGAATCCATCGAGATCGAATCGAATCGGAGGGATCGAAACGAGTCCTGACTGATTGGAACCCTCCCGCCCAGCAACGGTGCCGTGCGGAGACAAGGTGCCTGGAATGCTGACGGCAGGGGCCTTTCCTGCAGGTCCGAGCAGGGCCTCGCGAGGTCACGGCGAAGAGAAGCCTGGAGAGGCTGCATTCCACAAGGCTGGACTTCTGTCGAAGAGTCTGCAGAAGGCAGGCAGGTTTGTGCTGACGTCCAAACTCGAGAGATCGAGCAACTTCGGCGCACACAGGAGAAGCAACTTCATGGCAGCAGCAACGCTGATCTTGAACATAACATGTGCAGTCACACAATATATGTGACTCTTTGGCACATGGCCCCCGCTCCCCAGCAACCGCCCACATGTTCTTGGACCCCGAAACAAGTTCTTCACCAGCAATAGGGCACCTGCCATCCCATGGAAAGGAGACAAACTCTATACACCGACGCTTTTTCCGGCCCTCCACTGACACTTGCACAGAAAAGCGGATCCTGGTGTAGACAGAATCCTGCTGTGTACATTTTTGGCTGGTTCCCCGGGGAACGGAACAAAAAAAGTATACACCACACTGCCCCGACGTCGACCACGACCTTCAAAAAGTCCTGGGATTAAAGAACAGCCCGCCACCGGAAATGTATATGTTCCAGCTTTCGATCTTGGACCCCGAGACGATTGCTTCACCAGCAGCAGGGCACCAGCCACCCCGTGGGGCACCCGCCACAGGGCACCCCCACCATGCAGCACCAGCAGCAGGGAGCTCGAACGGGAGCCCGAGATCGTGGCAGCTGGGGGCATCAGAGGAATCCGTCTGACAGCCCTCCCCGAGATCAAGCGCAAGTTTTGTGTACAGCGCCCTCGCCCCCGAAGTTCGAATGCCGACGGGCGCGCTCAGCGCGGCCCGCGGGGGGCAACAAGAAGATGGCAGTCGCCAGCCTCGGCGTCAACACTGAAATCGGGGGGTCGCCACGTCGTTGGAAAAACTTGCGCTGGATGTCGAGGGGGGATCCAAGGCGCCGGCCAGGGGGCAACGGGGCTGGGAACATGCATCGCGACAACTGGGGCAGCACAGGGCAACAACCATGGGGTTACTCTTGGGTCGGGCGTGTCCCCCTACAGGCGGATATTGAACGAAATCCAAAAAGTAAAAAATACCCCACAAATGCTCAAACATATGCAAAGATTGTCCCCTGACTATTTTCTGGCTATTGTTGAATATGTTCCTCCTGTAGAGGGATAGGCCCGACTTTGGGTACCCCAGGCTGGAACCATCGATGGCGACCGCTGGGCACCACGGGGCACCAGGCATACAGCGCCGGCCACAGTGCACCAGGGCGGGAACCAACAAGCGCGACGTCCAGTCCCAACTCCGTTCGAACAGAAGACTTCAGTGCAAGCGCTGGTTTGACGATCCCACAGCAAGCACGTGCGCGGCCGGCCACCTTGCGTGAACACGGGCCCCGCGAGGCCAGCCTCGTGTGACGACCGTCCGCGCAACGCGCACTTTCGAAACCGACGCGCGGATTCCTGCACGGCCGGGGAGGCACGCGGTGCCCTCACCTTCCGCCCGCGCGGGCGGCAGAGCACCGAGGCCGCGGCGCGGAGGCGAGGGCCCCACCCCGAGCAGGGCTCGTGGCCGGCGCATGGGGCGAGAGCGCCCTGCTCAGCTGGGCGAGGGCACCCTCTCAGCTGGGCGGGGGCGAGAACGCGACGCGCCCTGCAGCGCGAAGGCGTGCGGCTCGCTTGGGACTGGCAGCTGTCGCTCAGGAGGGAGCAGGTCTCCTCCTCGCTCTCTCTCTTTCGGAGGAGGGAGGGGCAGGAGGAGGAGGAGGCGACGGAGGATTGAGAGATTCAGAAGGGAAGAGATACAGTTGGCACTGATTCGTAGGTCGATCCTGCCAAATCAAGGGTGCCACCTTGTGCCCTGTGCCTCGCGACCTATGCCTCCTGCATTCCTGTGGCAGTGTGGCGCTCGGAAAGGGTCTTGTGTCCTCTCGCGTGTCCTGTCCAATCGAGTCCGACTGTGCCGCAAGTCCTCAGCAACCCGCGGGCCGAACGAGGGACGCCCGCGCGTGAGCCCGGATCGCCGACCCCCCGGGCAGGACACGGAGGTGCGTGAGCCGCCGCCTGCCCCGGAGAGCCCCCTCTCCCCCGGAGGTCTTGGTCTTGGTGGCCCGATGGTGGGCTCTCGGAGCGCCCCCCGAGCTCGCCACACGCCCACGCCGAGCTTCTTCTTAATCAACCGGGGGGTGACAAACGTGAAAACGCGGCGCGGGGGTGACAAGGGTGAAAAAACGCGGCGCGGCCAACCCCCCCCAGGCACCACCCCCGCGCCCCAGCGGGGAAGGGAGCAAACCCCAGACCCCCCCTGGCAACCCCGCGGACGCGCCGCGGCCAACCCCCCAGGCACTCCAGGGGGGGGGGGGGGGGGGGCGATTATTAAGCGATCCAGATCGATCCAGAATAGACTCTGCGCGCAACCTGTGCGCGGGCTTAGGATTGCCAGCCTTCTCAGCTCCGCACAGCTCGCCTGCCCGTCTGCGTCAGTGCTTCGCGCGCCTGTCGCAGCGCAGGCAGGGCCTCGTCGCAACGTCAAGCAGACCCCTGGCCGACTCGACCCTGAAATGCACGGCAAGCTGCTCAGCCTGATCGCACAATTTACGACGTGCGCGCGTACATTGTCACAACGCGAACGCGTCGCACAGAACACGGCAAGGTCCGAGGAAGTTCCGGATTTGGGTGACGCTAGTCCTGGGAGCCTTCCCTCGACAAGCAGCGCTGGGAGACCTCCGCCCTCTCGCTTCGTGCCCGCTGCTGCTGTGGACGTGCGCTCCTGAGACCACGATCCCTTGTAAGAGCTATGGGCCCGTGCTCGTGCAGCCGCGACCCGTTGGAAACAAAGACTACGGAGGAGGAAGAGGAGGAGGAGGAGATGGAGGAGGAGGAGGAGGAGGAGGAGGAGGAGGAGGAGGAGGAGGACAGAGGAGAGGAGGAGAGGAGGGAGGAGGGAGGGAGGGAGGGAGGGAGGAGGAGGAGGAGGAGGAGGAGGAGGAGGAGGAACCTATGTAAAAATCGGGCCCCATATCCCTGCCCGACTCCATGACTTGCTTCTCTGGACACGTCCATCCGTAGTCGCGACCGCTCCACAGGAGGCCCGATCATCGGACACTGGGGCGCCACGGGAGGCTCAAATGTACATTAACGTCCGCAACGTCGATGCCTGACAAGACGAAGCAACCCGGCAAAAACAAGCTCGAGGAACAAAAACCAACTGGAACACCGAAGCCTGGAGACGGCATACACAAACACTTCACCCGCCCACCCCCACCCCACCTGGCGCGCCAGCAGCGGGGACAGGAGCGGGGACGCTGCCACCCAGCGAACGCAGCTCAAACCGACCGCGGCTGCTGCTGGGCAAGCAGCGCTCGTCGCAACCGAAAGGCCGTCCACGGCGATACGGTCTGCGAACCCTGTGCTCACTTGCCCGGCGCTGATGTGCCGTGTAGGCCCTCGTCCCCGCTGCTTCCGCCACCTCCCCGGCCCCCTCCGACCCGTTCGCGACTGCTCCATCGGCCTGCCTGTGGCTCGCTTCCGGTCTCCGCCCGTCTGCCTGGCGCGGTGGCGCGCGCCAGGTCTTCGGAGAGGCTCCGGCGCTCGCTGCAGCGCCTGGCCAAGAGCGCTGCCGCGTCGGGCAACCGCGAGTGCACCGGATTTTCTGTCCAGGCCGACGTCGCCGAAGAACATCATTCATCGTGCGAGCTCTCGAACCGTCGAGCGCTGTGTCACAGGAAGACCGTTCGCCATCGCTCGCACGACCCCTCCCCGTGCAGTCGTCCGTCTCCTGCGCTGGTGATCCGCGGGGCGACCAAGGCTGCTCCTCGATGGCCCTCGCCGAGACACGTGCGCGCATCCGAGCGACGCCGAGAGACAAGGCGGCGCCTCCCCACCCTCGACCCGTCTCGATGGCCCTCGCCGAAGCAGAAGCACGCGCCCGAGCGACGCCGAGAGGCAAGGCGGCGCCTCCTCACCCTCGACCCGTGCTCCATCTTCAGGTGGAAGTGGACCATCGACTTCGAGGGCGACGTGTTGTCGGGGCGCTCCCCCCGGGAGCGACCCGAGCCGCCCTCGAGCCTCCCGCGGCGCAGCGCAGCGCCCCACGGCCACGTCCCTGCCGTCGTCGACGCCGGGCTCGTCGCCATCGTCGTTGTTAGCCTCCTCCTCCTCCTCCTCCTCGTCGTCGTCGTCGTCGTCATCGTCGTCGTCGTCGACGCCGTCGTCGTCGTCGTCGCTGCTTCCCGCCGTCGTCACCGTCGTCGTCGCCATCTTTACTGTCGTCATCCTCCTTGCCGCCGCCGTCGCCGCCGCCGCCGCCGTCGTCGTCGCCGACCGCCGAGCCGTCGAGGACCGGTAGGAGCGGCCAAGGCCGGGGCGGCGCGGGAGGCCGCGCGGAGGGGCGCCCCGACCACCACCGGTAGGGGGCCCTCCTCCTCCTCCTCCTCCTCCTCCTCCTCCTCCTCCTCCTCCTCCTCCTCCTCCTCCTCCTCCTCCTACTCCTCCTCCTCCTCACTCCCTCCTCCTCCTCCTCCTCCTCCTCCTCCTCCTCCTCCTCCTCCTCCTCCTCCTCCTCCTCCTCCTCCTCCTCCTCCTCCTCCTCCTCCTCCTCTCCTCCTCCTCCTCCTCCTCCTCCTCCCTCCTCCTCCTCCTCCTCCTCCTCCTCCTCCTCCTCCTCCTCCTCTCCTCCCTCCTCCTCCTCCTCCTCCTCCTCCTCCTCCTCCTCCTCCTCCTCCTCCTCCTCCTCCTCCTCCTCCTCCTCCTCCTCCTCCTCCTCCTCCTCCTCCTCCTCCTCCTCCTCCTCCTGCCCCCGGAGGCCGCGCGGGGGGGCGCCCCGACCACCACCGGACGCTGCAACACCAGCCGGTGCCGGGGCGGCCCGGGAGGCCGCGCGGGGCGGCGGCCCCGCAAGCGCGGAGCAGGCAGACGCCGGCAGCATCGGCGAATCGACGAGCGCGGTGTCCACTACTCGCAGAGCAGCTATTCGCCAATGGCCTGGATCCCCCGCCGGGGATCTGCGATAAGTTACGTCAGGGCAGACAGGTGTCTTTTGGTATGTTTGCGAGTAGGCACTCTGCGAGTAGTGGAACGCGCTCGGCGAGCGAGGGCTGGGGCGGCCCGAGGAGCAGCATCGCAGGGGGCGGCCCTGCAGCCGCCGAGCTGGCAAAGACCCCGACGGCACCGGCCAAGGCCGGGGGGCCGGGCCCAGAGGCCGCGCGCGGGGGCCAGCCCGACACCCGCAGGGCCATCAAAGACCTACAGAAGCAGCCGAGGCGGAGGCAGCCCGAGAGGCCGCGCGGGCGGGGGGGCGGCCGACGGGGGACGCGAGGCGGCCAGACCGACCGACCGACAGCCAAAGACAGCTTGACGCAGGGAACCTGACAGAAGAGGGCAAGCAGGAGGGGCACACGGGAGAGGAGTCGCGAAGGCCGGCTGCGGAGAAACAGGACCGCTGACTAGAGAAGCTCGGCCTCCGCGATCGCATGTCGGCATACCATCGGAGTAGAATAAACGTGCGCGGACACTGGCAAGCACTGGTCATCGAGCAGGCGCTCCGCCAACGCATGATCGCAGAGCAGGAGAACGAAGCCCCGGCGCGCGCGCGCGCACGGGGATACGTCGGAATAAGCAGCCATGCTCGTAGACTGAGCAACATCATCTCTAGCGCGCACGCGCAAGCCATGTACTACAAACCTCCATGCACCATCCGTTCGATGATGCACTGCTTTCTCCATGGTTGCTCCACGGCTGCTCCGAACGTGCTCTATACTTACTCCATGATTGCTCCATGCTTGCTCGAAGGGTGCTCCATTCTTGCTCCATTCTTGCTCCGTCGTTGCTCCATTGTTGCTGCATTGTTGCCCCAGCGTTGCTCTCTTATTGCTCCATGGTTGCTCCATCCTTGCTCCAGTACTACCCCATTCTTAGTCCATGCTTGCTCAATTCATGCTCCTGGAACTGTGATGAGCATCACGTAAAAGTAAACTGTTCTCCAAAGACGCGCTGGTACGCGCTCAGAGCTAACGTTGAACTTCTTCACATCCTTGCCCTCCTGCTCGTCTCACCATATTCGACTCCTCATTCCCTCCTGTATCCCTCCCGCCTCCCTCCCCCCGCACCTCCACCTCGACCTCCTCGTCATCAATCCCCAGTTCATCCAGGAGGAACCCGCTGTTCTGCCTCATCTGCTTGATCCTCAAGGGCAGCGGCGTCGTCGCGCCATCGCCCTGCGGTGCGCCATCGCTTCGCGGGTCCTGTCGTCTCTCCTCCTCCCCATCACCAGGAAAGCTGCACGGCAAGCTCGTGTCGTGACGGCCGGCGTTGGTTGCCAACACCGCGCGGATCTTTCAACCTTGAACGATCGGCGGCGCTTCGAGCGCCAGATCGTTCCACATTGGCCGACTCTGGGCCACTGGCGGCGTCCAAGCTTGAACGCCGCGACGCGAACCTGCTGTACGAACGAGGACGGGAACAACGAACCGGTGGCTGGAGCCGTCCGAGAAGCATCGGGTCGGGCATGTCCTCCTACAGGCGGATTTCAAAAGAAAAACGGAACATGGTCCAACAAATATCCCAACATATATATTCAAAAATGATGGAAGAAATCGCCCCCAGACTGTTTTTTATGACTAATTTTGAGTACTCCTCCTGTAGAGGGACGTGCCCGACGGAAGAGAAGCAGCAGCGCCCCCTTCGGGGTGGAGAGAGGCCCCGCCCAGGGGGCGCGGCCGCCCACCCCGCCCCAGTGGGGCCCGCAGCGGGCTGCCGGCGCGAACGCATCCCGGTCGCAGAGGCACAGACGAAGGCTGCGCCGAAGCGCTGCCGGCATGCGATACGGGACAGCTTTTAATACACAGGATTTTGAAAGATATCGGAATTGTTTAATACATTAAATTCGCCGGCCCAACGGGCCAGAGGCGTGCTAAGATCTCCGGTAACTGGTTAACAATTCTCTAGTTCGCGCGCGCGGGGCGGCCCCTGGGGGTCCCCGGACGAAAAGTACCCCGGGGGATCCCCGACCGATCCCCGGGAGACTCCCCCAGAGCGCTCCAGGAGCGCTCCAGGAGCGCACCAACAGGGCTCCGAGACGTCCCCGAGAGCCCCAAGAAAGGCCAAGAGGCCCCCAAGAGGCCCCCAAGATGGTACACGAGGGGTCCGACATGCCACAAGATCGCTCCAAGACGCCCAAGATAGCCCCCAGACGCCCCAAGAGGCCTCCAAGAGCACTCCCAAGAGGGCCCCCGGAGGCAAAATTCATTGTTTTTCCTTAGGTTTTTGAGAGATTTTGGAGCTTCCACCTTTTCGGCTTCCCGACGCCCCAAGACGGCCCAAGAGGCCCCCAAGATCGCCCCAAGAGGGCCCAAGAGGCCCCCAAGAGGGCCCCAAGATGGCCCAAGAGGGCTCGAAGACGGCCCAAGAAGCCTCCAAGACGGTCCAAGAGGGCCCCAAGAACGCCCCCAAAGGGGCCCCAGAGAGGGAACACGAAACAACATTTCGAGCCCTCGGCCCTAAGAAGCCCCTACGAGGCCCCAAGAGGCCCCTAAGAGGCCCCAAGAGGCCCCCACGAGGCCCTCAGGAGGCCCCCAAGAGTCCCCCAAGCGGCCCCAGGAGGCCCCCCAAATGCCCCCCCGAGCGCCCCAGGAGTCCCCCAAGCGGCCCCAGGAACCCCCAAAGCGCCGCATTGACACCAGGCCCTCGGGCAAACAGCAGACATGAGACTGTATGGGCCAGCGGAATGAGCGAAGCGATTAAATAAATTGATGCACGAACTCATGGTTGTTTTTAATACTGAATCCCTGCATTTTGAATACATGATCCGCACGCGGAGCATGTAAAAAAACGGCACTGCGCGGTGAGGGCACGCGGCGCCGTCCGCACCTTGCCTCGGCGGGTCCGAGCTCCGTGGCTGCCTGCACGCCCTCCTGTGCTCAGTCGCGCTCTGGCTCTATTCTGGACCCTGCGCAGGCCCGAGGAAAGCTCCCTTCCGATGTGGCATCACTTTCTATTAGAGGACCACTTCGTGAAATATTCACCTGCTCGTGATAAGTACGTATACTACATTCGAGAGTTGACGGGTCACTAGTGGCTCGCTGTTACGCCGCAAAGCCTTCCGATGTGGCATCACCGGATTAGGAATCCGGGGTCTGGGAGCTAGTGGGATACCAACCGTGGAAAGCCATGGGTACCACCGCCGACCTCATCAGGTAAGGACTCCTCCAGGGTCTGGAGCTCCCCGGTCACATTCCTCAACGGACGCCCCCATCGTAACCCAAGGAGAAAAAAACACCATAAACATAAACTTTTGGCGCTCCGCGCGGATTTCTTGGATCCGCGCTGGGCCCCCCCGGCGGCGACTCCGGCGCCGCCCCTGGCGCGCTCCGCGCGCCAGGGAGGGGTGTGCAGCGCAGATCCAAGAAGTCCGCGCGGAGCGCCACAAGCTTATGTTTATGCAGTTCTTCAAGAAGCGGGTGCACCCGAAGGAGGAGTGGAGTGCTGACATTCCGCGGACCGTCCCCGCGGAGGAGGCCCGTGGTCCGACGCCTCGGCCACATCGGCATTCGAGGACCGCGCCCCGAGTCAGGTAGACGTCGAGGTCCACACGACGCCCAACTCAGAGGATCGGGTGGGAGCTTCCATGGAACTCGCTCTCTCGGCGCCCCCGCCCCCCTCCAGCCCCCCCCCCCCTCCCCCGAAGCGCCCGCCCGAGCGAGGTGGCGGATCCGCGCGGTAACACAGCTGGGTTGCCTCAGGGCCAGCCAGGTCGCGTCGGGTCCACGTCGAGTCTTTTCCGTGTGCGTCTCAGGGCCGACCCCGAGGCGCACCATGCCAATGCCTGGAGTCCAAGCGGTCCACGAACAGGGACGGTGGGACGGGGATGCTCCCGAGTATAAGTCCATGGCGCTCCCCGCACAGGCACGTCACATAGTATTATCACGCATGTCGCTTCTCTGCGACGCCCGGCTCGTGTCCACCACCGTGCCGCAACGCACGAGTTGGAGCGTCCTCAAGTCCATTGCGTCCTCCGCTCGGAGGATTGAACATTTTACATCGGTTGTTATGGAAACTTGTCTGAATCAGGGCGTTGGCGACTTAGCGACAAGTAGCAGCAACCGATTAGCGGCATACGCCCCGCCCCCAGTGTGCACCAATCACCCCACATGTTTGCCGTTAGAAGCAGCTAATGAGACATCAACAAATCAGACTTTTCAGGTGAAACTCGAGGCTTCCATCAACAAAAACAAATCTAAACTATCTAGGGGTATGCCCAGAAACAGGAGCGGCCAAGTCAGGGCCCAGTTCCTCACGCGAGCCCCTCGATTCCCTGCGATCCTCCTCACCCTGCACCTCCTCCTCCTCCTCCTCCTCCTCCTTCTCATCATCATCATCATCATCATCATCATCATCATCATCATCATCATCATCATCATCATCATCATCATCATCATCATCATCATCATCATCATCATCATCATCATCATCATCATCATCATCATCATCATCATCATCATCATCATCATCATCATCATCATCATCGTCATCCTCCCACCCCTCCTCCACCTCCCCCTCCTCCGCCCCCCTCCTCCTCCTCCTCCTCCTCCTCCTCCTCCTCCTCCTCCTCCTCCTCCTCCTCCTCCTCCTCCTCCTCCTCCTCTCCTCCTCCTCCTCCTCCTCCTCTTCCTCCTCCTCCTCCTCCTGATCCTCCTCCTCCTCTTCCTCCTCCTCCTCGTCCTCCTCCTCCTCCTCCTCCTCCTCCTCCTCCTCCTCTCCCTCCTCCCTCTCTCCCTCCCTCCCTCCCTCCCTCTCTCCCTCCCTCCCTTTCAAAATTGACCAAGGGTCCGTCGGGGGCGCTCGTCATCCGCGCGTCCAGCCCGGCGAGTCATGTCCGTTCCTCGAGCTGCGCTCGCCGGTGGAGCCTCCTGCTATTGCTTAGCGCCGCAGGCCCCCGCTCCTTCGGCCTCGGCAGAGTGAGGGACCATTTCAAACGAGAGGCAACGACGGAACGCCTCCAGAAAGGGGCTCGGCCGTTCCTCAGAGATCTACGATTTGATGCTGGAGAAGCGGGCTTCGTTCCTTGTTTGGCGTTCCTTCTGGCAGTGCCATGGCTGCGCGTCACTACCGCACCTGCACCTTACCGCCCGCCCGAACAATCCTCGCCATCCCCCATCTCCAGCACCCCAACACACGATCCAATATCCAATGATTGCACCTCGGGCAGTGTGAATGCCGCACCTGCTCAGTTCCAAATCTGGCCTTGCACCCCCGTCTTCTCACGCGCGGTTGGTGGCACCCCGGCCGGAGCCGGCGAGCCACCGCCTTCATGTTCATCGCGATCTGCGATTCGGTGGCGTCCGCGCTGCCGTTCGACATCCTGCGCTGGCCGTGCGAGCTGTCCCCTCTCAGCTGGCGCGCGGCGGACGACAGGCAGCTGTCGCCTGCGGAGCGGGCGGGGAGAGGAGGGGCAGGAGCACGAGCATCTTGAGGGGCGGGGAGCGCGGCAGGTGGGGGCTCTCGGCTCCCTTCTGCGGGCGGCACCGTTTGCTGGCAGGCACTCGCCTGGGGATGGAGGGAGCAAGGGAGGGGGGGGGGAAGGGGGAAGCGGAGGAAGCACACCGTCCGGGCGCTCGGTCTCTTTCTACGGCGTCTTGCATTAGGCGGGGCTGGCACCGGCGTGCTCAAGGAGAGGACCGGTGACGAGGCGGAGGCGGAGGCAGCGGCCAGCTGGGGCGACCAGCAACGTGTAGACAACAGCACGGCTTCCGAGACTCGGGCCCTGGAGCCCCACCTTGCGAGCTACGGTGGGGACGTTGGGTAAAGAACTCTCGAGTGGGGAGCGCATGACCTGAAAGCTGGTGGGACACCAGTTGAGGCCC
Organism: Prorocentrum cordatum; assembly: GCA_963575745.1. Taxonomy (NCBI): domain Eukaryota; class Dinophyceae; order Prorocentrales; family Prorocentraceae; genus Prorocentrum; species Prorocentrum cordatum. The sequence continues at coordinate 24,859 of CAUYUJ010007844.1, forward strand.
GGCCAAAAAGAAGATACCACCGCCGACCTCGGCAGATAAGCCACCCTCCAGGGCCGGGAGCCTCCTGGACACCTTCCTCAACGCACGCCCCGGTACGTGTGCGCACGCATGCGCGCACGCCCCGTCTGGACGGGCCCTCCGCCAAACAGGGCATCTCTCCAGGGCTCGGGGGCCCCCACAGTGCCTGATCGGCCCTTCGCCCACGGGCGCAGCTCCTCCCCCGGAAAAGCGCAGCCGGAGCGAGCACCCCCGGGACCCTCGGAAGGGCAACGAAGAAGGGAGGGGCAGTTCAGAAGGGAAAGTGGGGCCATGAAATCTGGGCAGATGTCGTGGACCCCGCCATGGTATCCCCCCCCTATACCGTCGAAATTGGTAGTAAAGATGCGAGATAAGGATGCAAGGCCCGGGGACGCGCGCGTAGAAACGTCCAGCTGCAATCGGCGATACATCGCCGATGGATCGGCGACCTGGCCGGCATAGGGAGAGGATTTCCTTTCCCGTAAACGTGCGCGCGTGGGCTGTGGAAGATCTGTGTGAAAGACGAGCGAGTGCTGTAATCGAGAGTCATAGGCGCGCAGCTGGGAAACTGAAAACGAATTTTGATTCGAGCGTTACACACGGATCCTGACTGGTTGAATTGGGGGGGAGGGAAGCGAAGCAGGGAGCCTGAGGAAGGATGGGAACGGACGGCCCACTCCTGCACTGACAACCGCGAAGATACACATCCGAAGATACGGTTACATTCTTTCCCATGCACGTGCGCGCGTGGACCACAGGAGATCCGTGCGAAAAATGAGCGCGTGCTGCAAAGAGCTTGAGTCAGGATGGGAACGGACGACCCATTCCTACACTGACAATCTCGAAGATGCACATCTGAAGATACAGTTACATTATTTCCCATGCACGTGCGCGCGTGAGCCACAAGAAGTGTGTGAAAGGCGAACGCGTGTTGCAATCCATGTCAGAAAGGCACACCTCTGACAACATTTAGAGGTCATTCGAGCTTCACATACGGATCCACAACTACGAAGAAAACCGCAACTGCTCTCATGGCCGGCTTATGCGGCCGCCCTTTTAGAAAAATCCCTCAGCACGACCAGATAACTGGATATACGCACGAAGCTTGCGAAAGTGCTGGGCGAGATGGGCGACGGAGACAAAAAATGCAATTCGACGGCAAATGTTCCGAGGGTAGGCCCCTGCGAGCTTCGTATACAACACGCCCTGGGGATGTTCGAACTGCACGCGAGGAATCTTAGACCGAGAAGAACACACTCCTCGCCCGGAGCAGTGCTTGACAGCAGGACCGAGGTCGAGAGCAACAGCTCCGACACGGGTGAGCTTTCGCCACGGCATTCCGCCCATGCTAGAAGAAACAAACACGCTACAAACATAAACTTTTGGCGCCCCGCGCGGCTTTCTCGGATCTGCGCTGGACCCCCCTCCCTGGCGCGCGGAGCGCGCCAGGGGCGGCGCCGGAGGCGCCGCTGGGGGGTGCCCAGCGCGGATCCAGTAATAAATCCGCGCAGGGCAACAAAAAGTTTGTGTTTATAGCGATTTGAGGAAACGTGAAAATACCCCTAAAATACTCCACAATTGTAAAACGTATTTTAAAACATCGTCCCCATAATATTTGTGGACTATTTTTGAATTTTCCCCCTGTAGAGGGACACGCCCGCCATAAGCAGAGAAATCATGCGGCCGAACGGGGGAGGGCGAGGACGAGGAGGGAAGAGAGAGCGGGCTGGCCCCCCAGAGACCCGCTGCTGACGACCAGGGCTCTCCCCCTATAATTAGCGCGAGAGAGGCGCGCCGGCGGTGCGCCGCGGGCAGGCCTCGGCGAGACGGCCGCAGAACGCCGCGCGCGTATCTTCGACGCGAGCAGCCCGCACGCCCCAGGGCTGCAGAGGAGCGCGATTCTTCATGCTCAGCGATACTGGGCATTCTAGGGGGGGGGGGGAGGGGGCTGGGGGATGGGGGCCGGGGGTATAACGTAACGCCTCCGGCGGCGATGCCCGGAGCACACGGGGGCGGGGGGAGGGGCGTTAGGTTGTAGGGGGGGGGAGGGGGGGAGGGGGCTCTAATGCACACTCTGCCCCAAAGCAGTAAAGAAGCACGCTCGACCCGAGGGAGGCCCGAGGGAGAAGAGGCGTTCCGCAGGGCGGCGGGCCCGCGAGGTCGGTGCCGACCAGTGCAGTGCTTGAGCGAATGCGCGGAAGACCGATCCAGACAGCCCGCAGCGGTCCGTCGCTGATCCTGAAAAGCACAAGGACTTCGGAAACGCAGCATGGGGCAAGTCGTGCGCACTTCCATACTTGTAAGCGAGCTCAAAGGTGGGGATGTCGTTCAGCCCCGGATGCGGTCGCCACGCTGCAATGAGTCGGCCCGAGCCTGAAAACTAATCAACTGCGAACCCACAGGGGCGAAACGCGCGAGCCCTCCAGCGCCTGATCAGCTCCGAGGGAGCCACGCGGAAACGCACTGCTCGGTCGCCTCGGCGGCGCGTCGCACTGTCGGGGGGACTATTGACTTGGTCGCCCTGTTTGTATCTCGCCGCCGACCGCTCCTTCAGCCACCTGGCTGTCTCGGAGATCGCGGGGGCCAGTCACCGTGTGGTGGGACGTGCCCCTGTGGCGCAGCATGTAGAGCGCTGGAGCCGACTCTGCTGTGATCCCCGCTCCTTTTGCTGCCGCCTCGAAGACAATCGCCGACTCGCGGTAGCTGAAGGGGAACGCGCCAACAGCCTGTCGATGGAGGGGCAGACCCCTGGCGTCGTCGACCACCACCATCTGGTCTCGGGCGCTGGTCTTGGACGCGGTGAACAGCTCCAACGGGTGCCGGACCCCGCTCCGCTGGGAGCCTGACTTCCCCCGCAGGGGGGCGGCACCACAGGTCGCGCTCTCGGATCCCCGGCGGCTTGCACGGGCACAGGTAGTGTTAGGTCGGGCGTGTCCCCCTGCAGGCAGCTTGTGGACGCAAGCTGAAACATATGCAACAAAAACAAAGAATAGTCAACAAATAATCGACAAATCGTCCCCAGACTGCGTTTTGTCTAATTTTGAACATCCCTCCCGTAGGGAGGCATGCCCGACTTGAAGGTGCACGTCGTTCATTTCTAATCGTGCTCATTTCTAATTGCGCTCGTTCCTAATTCTTCCTGGGCCCCTGGTGGCCAGGAAGAGGCCCAGGATAGAACCATTAGAAATGAAAAAGGATCTTGGACCCCCCAACAAAAACCCAAAAACTTCCGAATAATGAGAAATTAACCGTGTGTATTGAGCAGGGACCGACCGTCCCGGCATTCCTATAGTCCTACCACGAAATGTTCTTAGAACCCCAAAATGTTCTAAGAACAAAAACAATGTTCATAGAGCATAAACCCGATGTAATAAAACAAGACCATCTCCACCAGAAATGTTCTGAGAACATTCCGCGGAAACCACAAAAGGTCCTTAGAACATTCCTCGGTGGGGCTACAGGCGAGCCAGGACGCGTCGCCACTGCTTGACCGCAGGCCAGGAGGGCCGCGGCCGCCACGCGCCGGCTCCCCTTCCCCGCGCGCCGCCGCGCGGGAGCCCGGCGCGGGGCCGGCCGCCCTCGCGCCGAGCTCTCCCGCGCCCGGGGATGGGGCACGCCCCGTGGAGCCGCGGCAGCCGCCGGCGCGCTCCCTGCGCGGGCCGCGGGCCGCCAGCGCCGCCGCGGAGGGCGTCTGAGCCGCGGAGGGCACGTCCCGTGGAGCCCGTCCCGGGGATTGGGCACGTCCCGTAGAGCTGCGGAAGCCGCCGGCGCGCTCCCTGCGCGGGCCTCTCGGGCGCGGGAGCTCGCCGCGGAGGGCGCGACGCCCGCTCGGCCACGCGAGGGTGTCGCCACGGAGGTCCTCGCAGGCCTTCGGCCTCGACGGCTTCTCGAGCACGGCTCGGGGCCAGGTTCGCAGCCCAGCGGCCCTCGAGGTGGGCGGCGTAGCCGCCGCACCACGGCCAATCAGTTCGTGTTCATGCTCGGCGTGGGCCTCGGAAGCTTGGCGGCGCGCACGAGGGGCTGGAGGGAGGGGGGAGGGCTTCTGAGAAGGCGCCTTCTGAGGAGCAGGGCTGCTTCTCAGAAGCCCTCCCCCCCCCCTTCCCCCCCCTCTGCGCGTGGCCGAGAAGCGGGGCCGCCGCGGAGGATGTCTCCCGCTCGGCGGACCCCCCCCCCCCGAAGGGGCAGCGCCCGCCGCGCGCCGCGCGCCCGCGCCTCCGGGCACCGCCTGCGCGCGCGCCCCGGGGCGCCCGCCGCCGAGCCCGGCCGCCCCCGCGGGGCCGCGCCCCTCGCGGGGGGCCAGCCGCCGCCGTGCGCGGGCAGAGGCCGGCGGCCCGCACCGGCAGAGGCCGACCGCCGGAGGGCGCGGCACCGGCCGAGCAGGCCTCCGCGACTCCTTTGGCCCGAGCAAGGCGCCGCGGCCAGGGCGCCCCCCGAGGGCGGGGCGGCGGTCGCCGTGGGCAGATGGCGTCCCCCTGGCGAGGCGGTTGACAGCCCAGGTCGCCGAGCGGGGTTCGAGGCGTGCTCGGCGATCTCCAGAGGCCCACCCGCAGGAGGCTGCGCGGCGCCGCTTCCCCTCGCAGGCGCGGTCTGGACGAGGCGGGGCCCTTTCGAAGCCCTCGACGCCACGCCCCGCCCCTCCCCCGGATGCAGAACGCCCCGGGGAGCGCCGCATTGACCGCGCTCATTGGCGTTGTGAGCCTCTCCGTCTGCCGTGAGAGCCCGTGACTCACGCGTCGTTCGATCCGACCGTCTTGCCCACGGCCCCGCACCCCTGCGACGAGGCGTCGAGCGCGCGAGATCGCCCACCCCTCGCGAGCAGCGGCGAAGGGCGGCGACGCCATCCGGCGAAGCTCTCGGCACGCCGAGGGCCAGAGCGAAACGCCCGGCCCGCCCCTCCAACCAGCCTCGGGGTGCGACGAGGAATTGTTCATGAGGGAAAGGAGGAGGAGGAGGAGGAGGAGGAGGAGGAGGAGGAGGAGGAGGAGGAGGAGGAGGAGGAGGAGGAGGAGGAGGAGGAGGAGGAGGAGGAGGAGGAGGAGGAGGAGGAGGAGGAGGAGGAGGAGGAGGAGGAGGAGGGAGGAGAGGAGGAGGAGGAGAGGAGGAGGAGGAGGAGGAGGAGGGAGAGTGGGAGGAGGCAGCGAGGGAGGGAGGAGAGGGTGTGCCCTGTCGCCGATGCCCAGGTGGAATGTCGCCCTCAACCTGGGCACTCAGAAAATCTTCCTGACGGCACTCCCCGTGTAGCTCACGCCTGGCCCTCGTGCCCATTTGTCCCAAGGACGGACAAACGCCGGGGCCGCGGATTCACGCAGGAAGAGGAGGAGGAGGAGGAGGAGGAGGAGGAGGAGGAGGAGGAGGAGGAGGAGGAGGAGGAGGAGAAGGGAGGAGGAGGAGGAGGAGGAGGAGGAGGAGGGAGGAGGAGGAGGAGGAGGAGGAGGAGGGGAGGAGAGGAGGAGGAGGAGGAGGAGGAGGAGGAGGAGGAGGAGGAGGAGGAGGAGGAGAGGAGGAGGAGGAGGAGGAGGAGGAGAGGGAGAGTGGGAGGAGGCAGCGAGGGAGGGAGGAGACGGTATGTCCTGTTGCCGGTGCCCAGGTAGAATGTTGCCGTCCACCTGGGCACTCAGAAAACCTTCCTGAGGGCCCCCCCCTCGCGTAGCTCATGCCTGGCCCCCCTGGCAACTTGTCCCAAAGATGGACAAGTGCCGTGACCGCGGATTCACGCACGAGGAGGAGGAGGAGGAGGAGGAGGAGGAGGAGGAGGAGGAGGAGGAGATGGAGGAGGAGGAGGAGGACGAGGAGGAGGAGGAGGAGGCGGACGGTGAGAGCTTCTTCAGCAACTGCCGTACTGTCCCTCGGTGAGGGCCTTGACCTGGGAAGGGATTGAGGTGGAGAGTTGGTTGTGGGTGGAGGTCACCTTGCGTGTGCCTACTCCGTCTGGGCATCCTGGCGAAGCTCCCTCGTGAGGCTTTCCTTGTTCCACTTCCCTTCGTCACTCTCACCTTCTGGCACTCTGTCACACCCGTATGAGTTACACTTCATTATCTCTGGGATTCTCTTCGCTTGCCCATACGAGCCATGTTGCATGACGCTACGAGCTCGCTCAAAGTTTGCCCACCGCCGCAACAATGGAGGAGGCGGAGGAGGACCGACGACGGACCTGCCCCGCCACCGAGAGGGGGGGGGGCCCGCGCGCCTCCAGTCGTCTGCTGGCCCGCCTCTGGCGAGGCCGACGGCGTCGCCGCGGGCGTGCCCGCGGCGGGCGTGCCCGCGGCGGGCTCCTCCGAGGTGCGACGGCGGTCCCCCATGGCCCCCCCTCGCCCTTTCTGACCATCAACCCGCTCCTCCTCCTCCTCCTCCTCCTCCTCCTCCTCCTCCTCCTCCTCCTCCTCCTCCTCCTCCTCCTCCTCCTCCTCCTCCTCCTCCTCCTCCTCCTCCTCCCTGATCTCCTGCATCATCCACCCCCCTCCATCCTCACCCTACCAACTGTAGACGACGAGCTGACGAAGACTGTGAGACGAGATCGCGGGTTCCGCTGGCGGCGTGTCCACCTGTGGGACGTCGCGCAGCTCCACGTATTCACCAGCCCACAGGCGGCTGTGCAATGGGAGCGCGCGGCCGCTGCAGCCAGCGAGGGCTCTGAGAGCGAGGGTTTGCTGGGCCGACTTCCACCACCACTACCACAGTTAGGAGAGGGAGGAGGAGGAGGAGGAGGAGGAGGAGGAGGAGGAGGAGGAGGAGGAGGAGGAGGAGGAGGAGGAGCAGTAGGAGCAGGATGAGGAGGAGGAGGAGGAGGAGGAGGAGGAGGAGGAGGAGGACCTCCCCGTCCTCCCCTCTCTCCCGTCAAACCTATGATGGTGGTGGTGGTGGTGGTGGTGGTGGTGGTGGGGAGGTGGAAAATTGGCCCATCAATGGTTGAGGCGTCGCCACGACCGGACCCGGCTCAAGAAGCTGGAGAGTCGGTATCGCGGCCTGGGTGGGCTGCGAGTCCGAACAATCGCGCCCTGTGCGCGCGTTCGGTCGCTGGGGACCTGGCCGGCGGGAACTGGCGTCTTTTCCTAAATCGACTGCATCCGACCAGATTGCTCGCTGAGTGGTCGTCAGCGCGCCGGCGTAGGTGGCCCGGCCGGGGCGTCCCCTAAGCCCAGCTAGCCCAGTCATCCTCGTACTCCCCCCCCTCCTCCCCCTCGCGAGGGCCCCACTGCGCGGAACAAGCCAAGAAGCCATCGTTGTCCACGTCGTCGCCGTTGTCATTTCATTTCCTCCTGCTGTGCTTTGCGCAGACAAGGAGGGGCCGTTCTGCATACGGAAATGAGACGCTTGTTAAAAGGAGATTGGGGATGCGCCGACCCTTCGGTGTGTGTGAGACGCTGTCGTCGTTGTCGTCGTCATCATGGTCGTCGTCGTCGTAGTCGTCGTGGTCGGCGTCGTCGTCGTCGTCGCCGTCGTCGCGTCGCCAGGCCCAAGAAACAAAAGCGAAGAAAGAAAAGAAACGTCATGTCAAATTCAATTGCCTCCCCTTTGTCCCCTCCCAGACGGGGGGAGGGGGTACGGGGGGGGATTCCGGGTGGGGCTGGGGGCGCGGGGGGGTGAGAGGGGGGGGGGGGTAAGGAAGGGGATATGGGACTGTGGTCCTGGGTCTGATTACCACCACCACCGCCCGAGGGGTCCCAGCGACTCCCGCTCCCCTCCCTGATCCCCCCCCTGCGGACAGGAAGGGCAGAGGGGGCTCCCCCCAGTGAAGGGGGGGCCCCTGGGAGGGGTCTTGGGGGAAGGCCCGCCTCTGGCTGGGGAACGTCGTCCCGGATCAGAATGCCCCCCCGGGCCCCCGGGGTCGCGGCGGGCCTCGGAGGGGGGGGAGGGGCGCCAGCGGGGGTCCCGGGGGAGGTCCCGCCTTCAGGGTCGGCGGCTCTGGCCGCGAGGCTTTTGCAGCACTGTTGCCCCTCCCTCTGCCCCGTCTCGTCTTCACCCTCCTCTGCCTCTTCTTCACCGCCCTCTCGATCATCCACTGTATCCCTCTGACCACACGGCGGAGTGGTGCTCTCCTTGGGCGTTCCCAGTTCTCAGACAGGGAATCTCTGGGCTCCCCTGATGTGGCCCTACCCCAGCGGGGATCTGATGCCCAAACTGTTGGGTCTTGGTGAGGGGCAGCGCTTTGGATCGTTGTGCGAATTCGCTCGCAAAGCGCCGAGGCCACAAGCACGGCGACTACATACACTAAGCACTTGATGAAGGAGACGTCGTGGTTCGACATTTCCGACATCTCCCCCCCTCTCTTGTGACACACTGCACTATGTCTGCGCCCAGGGCACCTGGACCAGCAGGACCCCATGGCCCTACAATGTGACGATTCGTGGACGTGCAGGATATATCCTCCCCGCAGCAGCGAGCAGCGTGGCCGAACGAAAGCACCACTGCGCCCGACGGCACGTGCCGCAGGCTGACGTGGCAAGTGACGTACGGCGCTGTGAGCGAACGGTGGTGGCCAACTGCGGCGTTGGGTGGACGAGGTGGCAATGCCTGCGGCAACTGCGAAGATCTTCTTACCTCCACGGCGTAGTGAAGCTTTTGGCAGCCAGGCGACGGGATGATTCAGATGTCGGACGTCATGCACAGAGGCATGTCCAGGAACACAATCGACGCCCCCCCAAACGTCTCAAGAGAGATGGCTGAGCCTTGTAATATCGCCTCAGCAAAAGTAAAGTGCAGAGCGCCCAGGGTCCGAACGCGTCTCCGTCCCCAAGCCGCCGCGCGCGGCGTTTTGTCAAACGTATTTTCCTGCCCCTCATCATCATTCTTTCGTCTCATCATTATCGCCTCCCTCCGCCACCTGGTTCCCCTCATCATCTATCCTCCTTCACCTCGTCGTCCTTCCACCGCCTCTTAGTGCTGGTCCACCTTTCCAGCTCGCCGCCTTGGGTCCGCCCTGGGCCGTCTTGGAGGCATCTTGGGGCAATCATGGGCGCAATGGCGCGAGGGCGTGATATCGCAATGGAACGGAGAGCCCCTACCGGGAAATCGGTCTCGGTCTCGCATTCGCGTCGCGCGCGCGGGTGGGGCGAAGCTGCGCGGGAGGGCGAGTAGAATGAATGAACCCTCCTCTGGCTAGAGCAGAAGTCCGACCCCCCGCCTGGTTGGCGGGCGGGTGTCGGGGGCGTCCAGTAAGATCAGATTTGAGATCGATAATGAGATCGCTGAGACCGGTCGCGAGACCGACAAAGAACTCGGTAGTGACGTTTATGATTTGCTCGGATGTGGGATCGATCTTGATACCGATAATTGGATCGATCATGAAGCTGGTGCTAGGCCCGATAGATCGATAACGAAATCGATCGTGAGACGGTTAGTGCGGCCGACAGTGAAATCGATGGTGATCCGCCGGCCCCCTTGTGGGGCCACCAGGCTGTAGGAGCGGGATTCGCAGTTTCCTGTGCCAGTTGTAGCTTGTAGTTTCCAGTGTTACAGTTCTGCAAATTGCTGGTTACTGTAACTAGTTGATTGACCGCGCGAGGGGGGGGAGGCCCAAACCAGATTTTTAGCACCCCCTGGGCGCGTTGTCTGAATTGCTGGGAGGGCTCGAAATCGACACCCCTCACGCAGATCCGCGGGGTCAGGGTCCAAAAACATATGGGATTTGCCACATTTCTGAAATTCGGTGCCACCCCTCACGCAGATCCGCGGGGTCAGGGTCCAAAAACACATGGGATTTGCCACATTTCTGAAATTCGGTGCCACCCCTCACGCAGATCCGCGGGGTCAGGGTCCAAAAACACATGGGATTTGCCACATTTCTGAAATTCGGTGCCACCCCTCACGCAGATCCGCGGGGTCAGGGTCCAAAAACACATGGGATTTGCCACATTTCTGAAATTCGGTGCCACCCCTCACGCAGATCCGCGGGGTCAGGGTCCAAAAACACAGGGGATTTGCCACATTTCTGAAATTCGGTGCCACCCCTCACGCAGATCCGCGGGGTCAGGGTCCAAAAACACAAGGGATTTGCCACATTTCTGAAATTCGGTGCCACCCCTCACGCAGATCCGCGGGGTCAGGGTCCAAAAACACATGGGATTTGCCACATTTCTGAAATTCGGTGCCACCCCTCACGCAGATCCGCGGGGTCAGGGTCCAAAAACACAGGGATTTGCCACATTTCTGAAATTCGGTGCCACCCCTCACGCAGATCCGCGGGGTCAGGGTCCAAAAACACAGGGGATTTGCCACATTTCTGAAATTCGGTGCCACCCCTCACGCAGATCCGCGGGGTCAGGGTCCAAAAACACATGGGATTTGCCACATTTCTGAAATTCGGTGCCACCCCTCACGCAGATCCGCGGGGTCAGGGTCCAAAAACACAGGGGATTTGCCACATTTCTGAAATTCGGTGCCACCCCTCACGCAGATCCGCGGGGTCAGGGTCCAAAAACACATTGGATTTGCTACATTTCTGAAATTCGGCGCCACCCCTCACGCAGATCCGCGGGGTCAGGGTCCAAGAACATAGGGGATTTGCCACATTTCTGAAATGCTGTGCCACCCTTCACGCACATCCATCGCAAGGCGTGGTAACCCAAACTGCGAGAACTCCCTCGGCCCTTTGATCGCAAGGTGTGGTAACCAAGCCCGTAAACCATACACGTCTTACCAATCGCCAGGTGTGGTAACCCCTCTTGTGATCAGTTGGTTCTGCTGATTGCGAATCGGCTTCGCATGAAGTTTCGATACTGCTTCACGCCAGCGCCAAGGCCTCATGACTTAGCTCTTCCATGGCCCATTCTCCGAGAGAGGGGGCCGGCGGCAGGGGGCGAAGCCCTTACGGATATCGACAGTGATATCGATCGTGAAATCGGTAATGAGATCAGTAGTGGGACGAGAATCACATTGTTCGGGAAATCGAAGTGAAACCGATCGAGTAGGAACGGAAGTACGATCGATAGCGATATCGACAATGATAGTCAGGGTGGGACCTATACTGAGATCGACAGTGCGATTGGTAGTGAGATCGGTGGTGATCTCGATGGGGCGATCGACGGTGAGATCGGTGGTGCAATCAAAATGCAACATATGGTGGGATCGATCGAGTGAAATCGATCGTGGAGTGGGATCGATAGTGAGACCAGCCGTAAGATCGCTAGTGAAAACAACCTGTAAATCGATTGTGGGATCGATCGTGAGATCGATCGTGGGATCGGTCGTGCGATCGAAACTGAGATCGGTCGTGACACCAGAAGTGGGACCGATACTGAGATCGATAGATGAGATGAATAATGATATTGATAGTGAGACCGAAAGTGAGATCGACAGTGAGATTGATTGTGGGACTCCCATATAGGTTCCCCCCCCCCTTGAGTCTCCGCAGGGCCGCCCTTCTGAGGCCCCCTGGTGGGCCCCGCCACAAGCCCGCGCATGGCCATCCCTCCCCTAGTTTGTATACCATGCGGCAGGTAGATATCCGCTAAGCTTGCTCTGTAATGTTGGAGAGTGGGCTAAACATGTATAAGTGTGTGCTTCATCAGCCGCGCCGAGTCGTGCATCTTTGGTGAATGCCTAGCCATTCTCGCTGCGCTAGGCCAGACCCCAAGGTCACGTCATCGGAGCCACTTGCTTGGCCTTGCACGTCGGTCCCCGAGCCCTGCCGGGGCGCGCGCGCGCGGGGCCGAAATGCTCCACTGCTCCGCTCGGGCATGGGAATGTGGAGCCTGGGTTTGGGCCTGTGGGGCCCCTGCTTTGGCCTTGCGCGTCGGCCCCCGAGCCCTGCCGCGGCACTCGCGCGGAACGAGAACGCCCCGCCGCCCCGCTGCTCTGCTGCGCGCACCACGGGCCCAGACAGCTCGCAAGGCCTGAACCCCGACGCGCCAGGCCCGAACGAAAACTCCACAAGCCCAAGCGATCGCGTGGTCATGTGGGGCCTTCGTTTGGGCCTTGCGCGTCGGGTTTTGGGCCTTGCGGGTGATCTCCGGACTTGGGGCCAGCAAATCTAGACTCTGCCGTCGTCGTCGAGCTGCGAGCGTTCAGGACCAGCCGCCCAATCGCACGATTGGTCCGGCAAGAAACGCACGCGGGCGAACGGGCGGCCCGCCGGGGCAATTTTGCCCGCGAAGGTCATCCAGGGCCCCGCCCAATGTTTGCGCGAATGGGCCAGCGAGGGCCCGCCATCCCTCATCGCTTGGGCCCAGGCGAGGACCGCGCCCCATGGCTGAGGCCTCGGGGGGCCGCGCGCTGGCCGACCACGAAGCTGCGCAGGCGGAGCCCTGGGGGCGCCATGTCCTTGGGCCTGCGGAGGGGCCTCAGTAGAGGAACCCGCGGCCCGCGCAGTTGGCGCCCCGTGAGTCCCCGCAGTGGCCCCCCAGACTGCGCGTGGACTCGACGCGCGACGGCCCCGCCGCCGGGCAATTGCAAGAGCTCCCAGCTCCTGCGCGAACCTTTCCTGGGGCCGTGGCCTGGGGACTCGCTGTTATTCTCCTTTCCCCCGCTGCGACCGTGGGCCCGAGACTCCCGGCGGCCTTCTTGGCCTCGAGTCCAAGGCGCCCCCAACTTTTTCCCACGGCGATCTCAAGAGCTCTCGCGAAGTCCGCGAGGCAGGTCTTGGAGGTCCCCAGCGCCAGTTCCAATTTGGCAAATCCTTCGGCCAGTTTGGTGCCAACCTGCCCCAACTCCCGAGAGATGGCGTCGATCGTGCCCAGGCACTGTGCGCGGGCATCATCGGCCGCATTCATGCTCTTCACCTCGGGATGGTCCTGGGCAAGGCCCTGGAGGGGTCGGGATCGCATCACTTTAGCGCAGGAGTTGGCCGTGGAGCAGATCGCCAGGATCGTTCCCACTGCTCTTAGCAACACGCTGAGCACGCTTGGTGCTGAGCGCAGCCTGCAGACAGCGAGCGCGAGACGGCAACGGCGCCCTGTGGCCCGACTCTCTCGCATGAGGATGCGATGGGTCGCTCTCCCGTGGAATTTCTCCAAGTCGCTGAAGGGGCCGCCGACTGGGGGCGGTTGAAGGCCGCAGGGTACTCGTGAAACTCGCGCCCCCATCCAGCCCCGTCGCGCGCGCGCGACCATCTGCTCCCCAGAGGCAAAGAATGCCGCGTTGCTTCTCCCAGTCGCGCACCGTGCACTGGCGCTTGCGCGCCCGCGCTCTAAACGAGCCCGCACTGAAGGCGATGGGGCGGCGTCCTGGGCCTTCTGATTGTGCCGCGAATTCTAGCTGCTAGCACGGGAGGCCATTTTTCAAGTGCCTCCAGATATCTTTTCCGCGCAGCCAATACGTCGCAAGGCCGGCTTCAACACGCGTCGCGCAGGAGCTGCCAACTCCAAGGGTCACTGCTATCAGCGCACAGGCCAACGTCGCGCTCGAATTTCGCGAGGGCGGCCCCCAGCAATTCAAGCGATGGCGGAGGCAGCATTTCCCGAGTAGCCATTCAGAATATGAGCCTCAATCATGACAGACTTCACGGCTTTCCAATGCCAGCTCCATTCTGTCATGGGTAGTTGGACTGCCCCGCCCCCTTGCAAGCGAAGGCCATCCTTGGCCACTTGCGTTGCGGTGATTTGTTTTTTTTTGGGGGGGGGGCGCCGCCTTGCCACTTCCCGCCGAAACAGCATCTCGAGCCTGCGCTCGCCAGCGCCGCCAGCGCAGCCGAGCACATGTGAAACGCGGGTGGCGACGCTGTGGTGATGGCACCCAGCTAGCCACCTCCGATGGCCGCAGCGTTTGAAAAAAAATGGCCACATCCCCGACGGCTCGATGGTCAGGCCCCCGGATCGTCGGGCTTAGCTGCTGGGCGGCCCTGAGGAGTGATTCCAGGGTGTTCCAGCACCTCCGGATGCCGGGCCCCGCGCGCAGCCCATGGGCCCTGCGCGCGAGGCTCTGAATGGCGGTCCCAGCCCCTGCCGCGGGGGACGCCCCTTCCCCCGAGCGTCGCTTCAGGAGGGTCTGCAGCTGGACCTCTCTCCCACGAAAGCCGCCGACGCGCCCACGGCATGGGGTGTCACTGCCGTCGCAGAGGTCGAGTCGAGCTGGTGGCGCGGCTCTTCTTCCATCTGGTCAAGCCACTCCCCCCCCCCCCCGGGAGCCTTCGAGCCCCCGATCCTCATGGTTGCCGACGCCCCAAGACCACCGAGGCTCCTTGGGCTGGTTGAGGCGCCGGATGGAGGCCCTCGTGGAAACGCTTCCAACTCGACTCCCACATGAACGGGAACCCTGAGGGTGCAGCCCCTGAGAGCCAGCTGCGCTGAGGTATGCGGACCGCACGTCGATGCCATCCCTCGAGACAGGGGGTCGAGCTCGCCAAAATCGCCGCCGACCTCGCGCAGTTTGTCGAGACCGGGCAAGGGGTAGCAAGGCTGGCGCTGCGCAGCGTCCAGCGATCAGTCTCAGCTTCACTAACTATTAACATGTCGATGCGTCTCCAATTCGAAGTCCCTCCAGCACGCTGCATTCTGCCACTCCATGAACCGCCCATGGCGCCAATCTCTGGCTTTGGACCGTTCGCCCCGGGCTCGACTGCGCCAGCCCAGCGCAGGGACCAGGCGCGCCTGCGCATCATTGAGATCGCGTCGCCGCGCGCCCCACTCGACCACGCGGGCAAAACGGCGGCCCAGTAGCTTGGAATAATAAGCGGCACGCAAAGTGCATCGCTCAAGAACGTAATTATCCCAGTGCGGCCCTACCTAGGAGTTGGAGCCTCTAGGAAAGCAACATGCATGGAACATACGTGCGCACACACACATAAGTACATACATACACACATATATATACACACATATATATACACATGTCGATACATAGCGCAGCACAATGCTATGATATAGTATGATATGCTGTGCTATGCTATGCTGCGCTATGCTACGCAACGCTATGCTATGCTGTGCTATGATATGACATGATGTGATATGCTAATGCTGCGCTGCGCAGCGCTGCGCTAAGCTGAGCTGAGCTAAGCAAAGCTAAGTTAGGCTAGGCTAAGCTAGGAGAAGCTAAGCTAAGCTCAGCTCAGCTCAGCTAAGCTAAGCTAAGCTAAGCTAAGTTAAGCTAGGCTAAGCTAAGCTAAGCTAATCTCAGCTAAGCTAGGTTAAGCTAGGCGAAGCTAAGATGAGATAAGGAACGCTAAGCTAAGGGGCCGTCACTGGGGGAACCGCGGGGCGGATGCTGGGGGAACCGCCCGGGGAGATTTCCACTGCCCGGCCCCTTTAAGCTAACGCAGTAAGAACCCTTCTAGGCAGAGCCCAGGTAGGGAAAAAATGCGGAGGACATGCGAGAAGTGGAAATAATTGGAATTCAACGCTGGCCCATGCCTCGAGCCCACGCGCGCTGTCGGCTGCCCGGCGGACGCGCCGCCCCCCTCCCGGCGAGATCCTCGCGCTGCTCGCGAGGGCGCATGAAATCATGATGAAGTATCTGGCGACCAGTCCTCATCGTACTCCTACCACTGTCGCGCAGTACTCCATGGCCAGGACTCTTCTCGTTGGCTCCTCGGCCCATCCTCCATCGGCCGCTCCTCGCTGCGCAGTGTAGCCAGCGCTCGGGCGCGACGTCCCATTCCGCGCGCGATTATCGCGCCGCTCCCCCTGGTCTCGCTTGGCTGCAAGCTCACCGCGGTGAAGAGCAACAGGCGCGCGCTGGGATCGCGCCAACGATCGGAAGTTCTGACCCTTCGTGCTTCTGTCCCGACGCCCGCGCCACCTGATTCCAGGCTCCTCTCTGTCCGACTGGCACCCCCATCCGACATCCTTGCTCGATGAACAGTTGGCGACGGATTCCCCTCGCGGTCGGCGCGCTCTGCCGAACGATAACGGCGAGCAGCGCGCGCCGCAAGGAGGGGGGGGGTCTGTAAATCGTCGCCGTCGCACCTGCCGCCTCCAAACCCCGGCGGCGAAGCGCGCGCCCACCCCCAGCGGGCCAGCGCGGCTCGTGGGAGCGTGGAAATACGCGGCGTAATCGTGGCTGCCGACATTCACCCGGTCAATCTCCCAATCCTGATCGCTCGACTGGGTGTCGCCTTACTTGCCGCAGTCGCAGTGGCCCGCGCGTCGCCGTCGCAGCCGTTCAGGTGGTCGTCGGAGCTCACGGCCCCGGGGTTGTCGCCCGCGCCCCTTGCGCGCGCGCCGCCCCCAACTCCCCTGGCCGACGCTCGCGCCCCGAAGCCCGCGCCCCACCTCCAGTGGGCCAGCGCGGCTCGTGGAAATAAACCGATGCACGCATCCCGGGGTCAGTGCACTTCGCGGGCGCGCTGGCCAGCGCGCGGGCGCCGCCCATTCCGCTGGTCGTCTGCTGGATGCGCGCGAAGTGTGGTCTCGCAGTCGTGCCCATCATCCCAGCAATTCCTTTCCTCAAAGTAGGCGCTCCCCTGGGCTGCCAAAACAGAGGTCGGGCCACGCGTGGGCCCGCGCAGGGCGCGACTGCAATTTCTACCCAACAGCCATGAGCTTTCCTGATTCCACACCAGCACTGGCAAACTTGACATTTGTATCCGACACCACTGAGGACCTCTAGCCCCGAGTCAACAGTTGCCTTGGCTCCAAACCCTCCGGCAGATTGCACATTTTCGGCCGCGGGAACCTTGGCTGCTGCATGCTTGGGTTCATCAGCCACTTGGGAAACTTGTTGTGCTTCAGGTCCCACGTTCCCACTAAAGGCCTCCGACATGGGGTCCGAATAAATGGGGTCGGAGGACCGCGCCGCATCGCTGATGCATCCACGTCGGCGGTACGTCGGCGACATTGTCGCTGGGAAACTCGGGTTTCACATCAAGCCGCGTCGGCGATGCATCGGCGGTGCGGCGCTATCCTCCAACACCATCTATTCCGATCCCACATGGGAGGCCTAAAGCCTCGGGCCCCACGCTTCCAGCTGCTCCAGATGCCGCCGCCGAGGTCCGAGGGAGGTCGCTGGCGCCGCACCATGGCTGCAGTGCTCCGGCTCGGTGGTGCGGGGGCGTTTGGACCTGAGCCGCTCGGGGGGCCTGGCCTGCTTCCCATTGGCGGCCCCAGTTTTCTCCTCGAGTTCCCCGAGGTATTGGACAGGGGCCGACTGTCCCGGCATCCCGATGGGCCTTCCATGAAACTTTCATAGAACCCAAACATGTTCAGCAACAAACGCACTGTTCTGAGAACATAAACCCAACGTTCTAAAACAAGACACTCTCAGCCAGAAGTGTTGAAATAACACTTCGTACACGCGGAGACAGGTTCTTAAAACATTGTTTGGTGGGCACATCGGCATGCCAGGACACTGCTTGACATTGGCGGCCCCAGCTTTCTCCTTGCCATCCCCAGCGTACGCCTTGGCAACTTGGGCAAGCTGGCTCTGAAGGATGTCTTTCCGTCGTTGGATGGAATGGAATGGAATGGAAGTCCTGTCAAAGTCGCCCGCAAGGGGCAGGGCTCTACGTGGGGCCCTCAGCCCATCGAAGCGCGACTTCACCGAATAAGACGCAAAAGCGCACGTGAGATTATGCCATGCATCGTCGTTCCCAGCAACAAGTTGTCACTCGCCCAGCCCCTGGTCACTGCAAAATCTGCGGATGGTGTCTTCGAAGCGCATGCACCTGCGACTGGAAGGGCGCGTCGGGCGAATCGAGCCCCACTCGCCTGCAGCAGCCTGCCAGGAGTCTCTCCATGATGTGACGCTGTTCGCCCAGTCGATGGCGCTCGCCCGGGCAACGCGCCCAGCCCAGAGCCATGTTCTTCGAATATGCTCTGGCGCCCACCCCTTGAGACCATTGTTTTCAATAAGATGACGCGCTCGCTGGGTGGCCCATAGGACCCAATCAACCCGCGGCTCGTCGGCAGCACGGCTACAGCCTGCGATCTTCCGCAGCATCCGATTCTGCGCTACGATCAGCTTTCTCAGCCCCTCCACTCTGGGCGTCCAGGACTCGCGCGCCCACAGGGCGCATCCTGTGACAGTAGAGTTGAACAGACGCAATCTTTTTTCAATGCAAATGACCGGTTCAAAAGCAATCTCTTCAGCGCCCAAAACACACGCCATCCGCGCGCGATGCGGTTCAACTCCCTGCACCGTCGGGTCCTCCAGTGACACGCTCGTGCCTAGAAGCTCCAAGCTGTCGCCTGGCTGTAGTACTTCAACTGAGAAACCCTCCGTCAGCACGATGGTGCCTCTGCGCGTGAACTCGCCGCGGTTTGTCTGGACCTTGCATTTGGCGGGGTGTAATTCCAAACCCGCACGCGCCACGCCATCCCGGAGCGCAAGAGTTCACGGATATCCAAGGTCTGGAAATAATCGCCAGGTCATCTGCAAAAGCCACGTGGGTGAGGCAATTGCCGTTGAGGCCTTGTCCCACCAACGTGCCGTGCCCTCTCCGCTTCCACATGCTGCTCACATCTGATAAAGCATTGTCCAACGCAATATTAAACAAGTGGCATGCGTGCCCTGGCTCTTGCACAAAGGTGTCCGAGGCTCAAGGGGGCTGCCCCGGGAAGCCTGGGCGGGGGGGGGCAGAGGGGGGGGGGGGGCAGGGGTGCGAACGACACGACGCGACACGACGCGAAAATAAAAGCGGCCCAGGGGGCCTACCCTGGGAGCGTGGACAGGGAAAGCGGATGCACCGTAGTTTACGAGGACGCGAAACGAAACGACGAAAATTAATAAAGGGTTCCGTGGCCCAGGGGGGCTACCCTGGGAAGCGTGGACAGGGGGGGGCGAGGGGGACGAACGACACGACGAACGACGAAAATAAAGGGTTCCGTGGCCCAGGGGGGCTACCCTGGGAAGCGTGGACAGGGGGGGGGGCGAGGAGGACGAACGACACGACGAACGACGAAAATAAAGGGTTCCGTGGCCCAGGGGGGCTACCCTGGGAAGCGTGGACAGGGGGGGGGGCGAGGGGTACCCTGGGAAGCGTGGACAGGGGGGGGGGCGAGGGGGACGGGGGGGGCGAGAGGGACGAACGACACGACGAACGACGAAAATAAAGGGTTCCGTGGCCCAGGGGGGCTACCCTGGGAAGCGTGGACAGGGGGGGGGCGAGGGGGACGACGACACGACGAACGACGAAAACAAGTGGCACGCGTGCCCTGGCTCTTGCACAAAGGAGCTGCGAAGGACAGGAGGCCCCCGCCTCCTTCCTCCAGGAGGGGGTTCTGTCGGTGTAGGTGTTCATATCGAATTCGGTTTTGATAAGCTTGGGGTCTGAAAGAGCTGCCCTGGGAAGCCTGGGCGGGCTGCTCTGGGAAGGCTAGACTGGGTG
>CAUYUJ010007845.1:0-25000 GCA_963575745.1 Prorocentrum cordatum
GGGGGAGGGGGAGGGGGAGGAGCAGGAGGAGGAGGAGGAGGAAGAGGAGGAGGAGGAGGAGGAGCAGGAGCAGGAGGAGGAGGAGGAGGACAGGAGGAGGCGGGAGGGACGCGGGGCACCATCTCTTCAAAACGAGGACCCAACACCGCAGGGTGGCTGGGAAAAGCATCAGGGATGGGGGGTCTTTTTCTGCAGATGTCTCGGACCAAACCGCCCAGACGTCTTATCCCGAATGCCACGACGGGGACATCAGTGAGGCCACGTCTTCACGATGTACTTCGGGCTCGGGGCTCTTTTCCCAGACCCCCGACGCCACGATTTCTTCATGACGCGACCCCCAACGGTCCGGACCCACTCCCCAGGAGTTTCTGATGCTGACTCGTTCTTTGAAGGTTGCGAGGCCCGGTGAGGGCCCCCAGAGGCCGAGAATAATGAAACACCCTCCGTCGTGATTCAATCGCGACTCGAGGGAGGAGGAGGAGGAGGAGGAGGATGAGGAGGAGGATCAGGAGAAGGAGGAGGAGGAGAAGGAGGAGGAGGAGAAGGAGGAGCAGAAGGAGGAGGAGGAGCAGGAGGAGGAGGAGGAGGAGGAGGAGCAGGAGGAGGAGGAGCAGGAGGAGGAGGAGCAGGAGGAGGAGGAGCATGAGGAGCAGGACGAGGGAGGAGGAGTTCTGGAGTTCTGGATATAGCGACTAGGTCGGTGACGGCTAACTTACTTAGATCTCTTGGCACGCTCAGCTTTGCTGTAGACCTTAGGCCAAATATTACGCGAAATTCGATCAAGGTAATCAGCCCGATTACCCTCAATTCTGTCTGGGCACAATTGCGCTAGGTTAACGAGCTGCTGTGCTGCGTAATACCCACACGCTGTGCAAAACCAGACCCCCAGGCCCGCGTGATGTCTTAATTGGTGGCTCTGGTGGGCAAAACCTCCCCCAATGTGCGCCCGCCGCCCAGGGGGGAGTTCAAAAACATACCCATTCACATTCAACAGGCCGAAACACTGAGACTGGAGCCAAGCGGTTTGTTTAGCCTTAGTGGTCGACCCCCTGCACCTACTACATCTGCGAGGATCATTAGCACACAGTGAATGCTGAGAACTGAACATAGCACACACGGAGGGGGCAGGCGGGCAAGCGACGGGAGCCTTTTTCTCACGTCTCAGCCCCGACTGGGCTCTCTCAAGTTCCTCAGCCTTCAGCACCTCGATCTGGCTCTGCAAGATCCGCAGCCTCACGAGGTATGCCATGTGCTCTGCCTGGTGGTACCTGAAACGCGTGGCCTCTGGCAGTCTAGCGAGCTGAGCGCCCACTCCTGCATGCATGTCGGCCAGCGCGTTCCCCTTGATCAGAAGCTCTGGTGCCGTGCGCTCATCCTCGGCAATCACATCCTGATGAGAATGAACAAACAGTACCGCGCACGACAGGGTCGGTTTCCGTGCCAACACTCGTCCGATCTGCCACCGCAGGTCAGCGTCAGGCCCGCCGGGCTTCTCATATCTGAAACAACGCCAACCTATCGACGCCGCCTCGTTGTCGGTCACGGAAACCGCACTGCCGTCACTGCCGTCCAAGAAAAGGCGCAATGCCTGCAACTCACCGCGGGCAACCACCTGGCGACTACCTGGCAGTGCTCCCCATAACCCAAAGGCTGCGTCGCCACTCGTATCGATGTCCGTGAACACCGCCAGGCCAACTCCCACTCGCCTCAAGATTGGATGACTGGTCTCGACGCCGCCACTTGCGTCGCCGAACCCAAACAACGGGCGGTCAACGCTGCCGACACCAAAACAATTATCTCCATACCTGAAGCCTGTGGTTTGCCAGTCAGGAATACTCAATGGCGCATCCACTGCAACCCACTTGGCAGGTGTCAACCCACGTGTCCAGAAACATGCTTCTGCTTCTCCCTGCACATGCGCCTTGGCTACCAGGTGCTCCGTCATCTTATAAATTGGGTGCCCCTGCGCACGCCCATCGCAGCCCCAGACTCGATGCAGCGCCGTCTCCTTGGACGTGCGGCAACGGACACAGACCTCCGAGATGACCTGCTTCGCCCTCATCTGCCGCCGCGTCCTTGGCCACGCCGCACCTACAGCAACTGACAGCAGCATGCCTGCTAGTCGTCCCCCTTCTGGAGCCTGTTCCAAGTGTCGTGGAAGCCTCCGATATGAAAAATTACATATGCCATGCTCCATCCCTGCCCCCTCGAAATGTGCCGCTGCTTGCGCCCAAAGCGATCTCTGGACACTGGCTCAAAATTCTTCAAACAGTGCCGATGGAACATCTAACTCCAAGAATCCTGTCAAGGACTCCACATTGAATTGCCAGCTGTTCGCCGTGCCGGTGCCATCGTCGGGAGTAACCCGACATGTAGGCTCCTGATCCCAGCCAGCTTGTAAAAGATAAGAAATCGTCGTACTCTGTGGTCCCCTGATAGCTCGTACTCGCTCTGCCGGTGTCATGCCCCCAAGCTCTTGCACCAGCTTGGGCCGCGCGTGACTGATACCCTTCCTGATCGAGGGTTGTGTGGCCCAGCAGGTGAGCCATAGCCTCAGGGTCTCCTTCGGGAACTTGTGCGCTGGGTCCCTGTTGGGCGCCTGCAGGTCGATAAGCGTCGCGAGGCATCGACCTGGCATCTTGGGCCCCAACGAATTCCCGAGCTTCCTCCTAAACTGTACCATACTCTGTCCGAAAACTCCATGCAGCTGGTGCCCGTAGGCACCAGCTGCTTGTGCTCCTTGTTGCTCGAGTCGACTGGGCAACTTGAATATTCGAGTGGCTGCTGCGTACTTCAAAACTTTGCGTTGCATGGCCGTGTGTTTCGCCGCACGCTGGGTGCGACACTGACGACCTCGCCGAACTCCACCTCCAAGATCACCTCCGAGGTAACCCGCTTGCCCAACAGCCCGAAGCACAAGTCCTCGAGCTCGAACACGCCTGACCACCGTCTTCGCATTCTTGATACACGTACGCAGGACCACACTTTCGGGTGCTATTGCCAATCCAGCTTCTCGCATGTCCGTGCACGTGCCCACCAAACACCGAGTCAACTGCGACATCATGGACTGCCGCGAACCCTTGACCGACTGGCTGAGATCGTCGATCCAGACCCGTTGCGTCATGCCTATGCGCGGCGTCGTCAAACGATGCATGATGTGATGCGTGGTGCACTTTGCGAACCTTGTCCCTGCTCGCAGTCCTTGGACTATGGACTGCCACGGCGAAAAAGCTCCTGAATAAGATCCTGCCTGCCTCAAACATCGTGGTGCCATACACTGCTGCATCTCCAGCCCCAGCACTTCAGCTGGGAAATCCAGCCTCAGCGCTGTTCGACCTAGCCTCAGCCACCCGATCGTGTCGTAGAACTGGCCAATCTCTAACTACCCATTCCCATGGTGCATCTGAAGTCGCCCTGCCAGCTCCTCGTCGATACATCCAAGGAACACCTCGTCCACTGCTGCATTTCCTCGGATGGCCGCGTCCTAATGGGCTTCACATTCATCTGTCCACTGCCGTATATACATCTCACGGGACTGCGACCAAACTCTTGCCAAGTAAGATAACAGCCCGATGATTCGATCACCAGCCAATCGCTTCGGAAGATGTGTTCCTATTGCCAATAATACTTGATGTGGCCAACACTGCACTTCCTCGCATACTGATAAGATGATGCACATCTCGGCCAGCGCAACATCAGGAAGCCGATCCAGGTCATGAACACATATTCGGTCCACTCCCATAGCTCCACCGACCTTCATTCGCTTGAGCGCCTGACGGATGTCAAGCACTGTGAGTGGAGGAAGAGCCTCGTCCCGCACTCGCCGTCGAATGTCATAACACAAATCTTCCAATGCTAGGATATCTTTGGTTATGCCATCAACTTCCATCTCCTTGGGGGCCCAGACACGAGCCCGCCCTTGACGTTTCTGATCCAGAATATCTTTGGGATGGAGCACCGTAATCCCAGTGAACAGAACATCTCGCGCCTCAACTGGGCCCCCTCGAAGTTTCCGATGGAGCACCCCCACTGCGGGAGCCGATTCTGCCCACTCTCTGAACGCCGACAAGGATTGGGCCAACGCCCGACGCCGACCCCTCTTCGCAACTTTCTCAATGAGCTGAGTCCCCACGTCGAGCCCGGCCAAACTTATCTGCTCAAGTCGTGAAAAAAAACTCGCGCCACTGTCGCCAACTGAACCTGTCTTGGCGCCGTAACACACGGTGGACCTGCTCGGGCACGTCACTCAGAAGTCGGCCTGCAGAGGTATACAGAATGCCAAGTTGCTTCTCTCCCCCTTGCCGACGTCGATGTTTGGCTACCGTCCCCACGATAGTGCTGGCCCGTGTCCACCAATTGCTCACCTTGCCACGCAAATGAACAACACGAGTTGGTGGCGCCTGCTGCGCAGTTGACATCTGGAAACTGGGGGCCTGACCCCGCGACCTCCCAGAAAAGACCGGATGATGGTGTGTGTAAATCGTGGATTCTACAGCTTTAATCCACCCGCTGTAGAGCGAACTGAAGCTGCCAGAAAACTTCGAGCCAAGAGAAAAGGCTGCGGAAGCAGTGACAGCCTCAGCAGGAGGATTGGAAGCATCTGGGACGAAACCAACGTTCCGTCTTTGCTCAACCCACGTGCTCTCAGGCATAGAATATTCGGGGGACCACTTGGCTTCCGCCGCTGGCTCTTCGGAAGATGACCCCTGGGCGAGTGCGGGATTTGACTTATTTACATCTTCACGCGGGGCCGAATTATCTTTTTCCGATGAGGCCTCCGACTTCGACTGCTCCGACTGCGAGGCAAGCACGGGCGCAGACAAAGAGAGCTCGGGGGCGGCTGGCGGGGCGCTGGGTCGGGCAAAGCTGTTCTCGGCGGCCCAGGGGTCGCCCTCCGAGTAGTCAGCCCATGGGTCCTCAAGGTCGTCACAGGTGGCGTCGGAGGTCGTGTCGCCTCCCACACCTGTGTCGGCATCCTCGAGGAAACCCTGCCCTTCCCTCGCTCTCTCCCTCTCCAGCTCAAGCCCGTCCGAAAACCAAAACTTAAAACGATCATTGCGAGCCTCCTTAGCGGCTTGCTTTCCCGCTGCCCTTTTGACTTTGGCCAAACTGGATGGGGGCCCAGGGATAGAGGCCGCCCCAGGTTTGCTCACCCAGGGCAGCTTGAAAGGAAGGTCCAGGAAACGGGTGAGAAGTTGGGGGCCCTCTGAAATCAGCTCGACGCTTAAGCCGATGTGGGGCCTCCAAGGGACATCTACTCGGGCCTGCGCACCTCTGACACATGGCCGCGCAGACTGACTGACGACGACAAAATCAAGATGAGCAGGTGTTCTCCCTCCACCAGGCGAGCACGTGAAGGGCGCATCCGAGCAAATGACCTCGCCTCCTACTTGATCTTGGAAGCCTGTCTTCTTCAACTGACCGGGAGTGAAATTCCAATCTGCAACAACGAGCCATGGCAACTGTAATGATGTTAGCAGACCTCTCAATTTCCTGGATCTACCGACATTCTCATTGTGCATGCCTATGCCTGGTATGCCATAGAACACAAAAACTGCAATAGAGAATCCGCGCATGTGGAACACGCACGGCACAAAACCGTCAAAACTATTCCCACCGCCTCGAGCTGCCTTCAGACCTGTTGCTGAACGGGCCTCGTCTAGCAGCTGGGCAGCACGATGATTTTTCACAAGAATCAGCTCTCCACCCTCACCGGCACAGCCCTCGCCCCCAGGCTTGAGCGACGCCTGCCGTGACTTGGGTCGAGCTGGATTGAAAAAAGGACTTGAAAGACTGCTGCTTAGCTGCGCTCGCCCAGGATGGAGTAGCATCTCTGCCTATGTGTGTCTCACATAGCCCGATATAATCATGATCGATGCCTACGTCGTGAACTAGATACTTCCACGCTTTGTCTCCTAGACATGTCACATTGCCGAAAAACAGCTTGCTGGCGCCAGTGGGCCCACCGACCAAAGGCCCCGAAGACGGAGGCTGATTCACCGCAGCCTCGTCGGTACTGGCAGAATCTAGTCAATGGTCCTGGCCCTGGCCCGTCTGGGACGCGCCAGCAGCAGTCGGAGCCTTGGGAGGCGGCGCCTGCAGCGGGGCCTTGGCAGGCGGGCTCGCCTTGCCTGGTGCCTTGGCCGCCGCCGCCTCGGCCGCCCTGCAACGGGCCGCCGAAAGGCGCTCCGCCACCTGTCTCAAGGCCTCCTCACTCGGCCCAGCAGCACTGGCAGCTGCGGCATCTCCACCTGGCGAGCCGCCTTTGGTGTCGCCGCTGCTGCCGTCGCCGCCGCCGCCACCAGCGCCAGCACCAACTCCCTCCTTGGCACCGCTGCCCATGGCGTCGCCGCCGTTCATCCTCCGCTTCTTGTCCATGCGCTCGGTGACCTCCCGCTGCACAGCGTCGACGCGCTGCAGGAAGCCCTTGAGCTCCGTCTCCTTCTCCTCGAAGTTATTCTTCCAAGTGTTCAACTCCTCTTTGAATCGACGAAGTTGGACTTTGTCCGCTTCTTCGCAGTCGAACGACTCGAGCTTGTCCCAGAAATCGCTGTTCATGGTGATGCCGATCACAGACGTTTGCCCCTTCTCGTCCTTGCCGCCACCACTATCACTGATGCCCTGCGCCCTCGCCAGCGCCTCCGTGGCCGCCTTCTTGTTGGCCTCGGTCTTCGCCAGATCCAGCGCAGCAGCACGTTCTTTGCCTTCAGCAGTCTGAAGTTGAGACCGTAGCCGAAGGACTTGACTGACCAGTTGTTCGTGTCTATTGGACGCGGCCCGCCAGGCGCTGCCGGCCTGCTTGACCGCCTCCACCTCGGTGCCAACCTCAACGGCCTTGCTGATCATTCCGAGCCCCTGCCGCTGAGCATTCAGCACCGCGCTCATCTCCGCATCAATGGATGCCTCGAGTGCCTGTGCGAGCAGCCTGTCGAGCTCCAGGTTCTTACCTTTCCGCCCTCCAGGACTCTTGCCCCTGCTACTCTTGTCCCTGCCGTCGCCATCGTCGTCCGCAAACGACACTGCACGATCAACACTTGGCGAACGAGGACGAAAGAGTGTGACCTTGCTGTTGCACCCTCCACACCGACATCCCTGCTTGGTGAGGACATCATTGTACTCGCACTTCTTGCAAGCTGAACACCTCGACCAGGGACGGATGGGTGCCATGATCCCTGCTTCCGCACACAACTGAAGACTGGGCCTGAGATCAGAAGTGTAAACTCAAGCACCACAAGTGAGGTACAGGGATTGGACTGAGCTGCCCCCGCGCGGGGGCGAGGACTTGCTCGAGCCCAAGTGGCTTGAGCCAAAATGGCTACGGAGGAGGAGGGAGGAGGAGGAGGAGGAGGAGGAGGAGGAGGAGGAGGAGCAGCAGGAGGAGGAGCAGGAGGAGGAGGAGGAGGAGAGGAGGAGGGAAGGGAGCAGCAAGCAGCAGCAGGAGGAGGAGGAGGAGAAGGAGGAGGGGGAGGGGGTGTGGCCTGCCGAAGAAAAAGGAGGAGGAGGGCCTGGGCTGTGCTCGAGGGCCCGAGGCCCCCCGCCCCTCCTCGCCTTGCCGCCAGGCCTGCAGGCCTCCGACGCCTCGAGGAGCTCCAGGCGGGGGAGCGCGGTGCCGCGGCAACACGGTGGTGCCCTATCCCGTGGCGACGTCCGAGCCCTGCCCCCGCCCGCCCTCGAGCCTCTCGACTCTCCTGAACCGATGGGGGCGGGGAGGAGGAGGAGGAGGAGGAGGAGAGGAGGAGGAGGAGGAGGAGGAGGAGGAGGAGGGGGTAGGAGGAGAGGGATGAGGAAAAGGGTAGTGAGGAGGAGGAAGGAGGAGGAGGTGAGGGTAGACCGTGCAGGAGAGGAGAGGAGAAGGGAGGGGAGGAGGAGGAGGCAGTGAGGAGGAGGCAGGGAAGGAGGAGGAGGAAGGAGGAGAAGGAGGCAAGGAGGAGGAGGAGTGGGACGGAGAGAAAGGGGTAGATGGAGCAGGAGGAGGGAGGAGGAGGGAAGAGGAGGAGGAGGAGAGGAGAGGAGGAGGAGGAGGAGGAGGAGGAGGAGGAGGAGGAGGAGGAGGAGGGAGGAGGAGGCCCCTTGCCAAGACGCGAAGAAGAAGAGGGAGAAGAAGAAGAAGGAGGAGAAGAAGAAGAAGGAGAAGAAGAAGCGGCAGCCGAGACCCGAGACCTCGAGGAGGAGGGCGAGGCCCCGGGGCCCCTGCCCGCGTGCTGGACGAACTCCGATCCCCCCCCCCCCGCCGCCCGTCGAGCTGCCTGAGCCCCAGACCCGCAGCGTCGACCCCCGACGTCGTGATTTTTTCGCAGCGTCGACCCCTGAGGTCTTGACTCGACCCCTTCCCCGGAGCCGGCGTTGCAGCCTGAGTCGTTTCGTTGACGCTCCTGGGGGCCCGATTAGGGGCCCCCGTAGGCCGACGATGGCGGAACACCTCCCGTCGTGACTTTGTCACAGCGCGAGGGGGTCCTGGGATAGTGGATCGGCGATGGCAGGCTTCGAACCTCGCCGCCGTGGTGCGGCCCTGGGGCGCACGCGGCAGCTGGCATGCAAAACTCGAGCCGCCGTGGCCGCGGGAGTCGAGACGCGGCCGGGGCACTGGGTGCCACGGAGCTCACTGCCCGCTCTCCCGCCGCCGCTGCGGGGCGCCGCTGGCGTTGCACCGATGGAGCGTGCGATCTGCCTTCATTCTGCCCGGCGCGCGGCCCCCCAAAGCCCCGACCCTTTCCCCGGGGCCGGCTCCGATTCCCCGGGGCCGGCTCCTCCTGATAGCGTTTTAAAGCGGTCCCCGGACTCGACGAGGTCCCCCAGGGGCCGGAAGAGGCCAAAAACCGGCAGGGCCCGGCGAGGGCCCCCCCCAGGGGCGGAGACCTGCTAAGAACCTCGGTCCTGCTTCTGTCCAGGCGTTACATGTCTGGGCCCCCTCCCTAGCAGGTGGGCTCCCCCGCGCGTCCCGTCCCTGGCGGAGGATAAACGTGGGAGCATGACCAAGACTGAACCCAGAAACGCCGTATCGATCTTGGCCGCCGTCGATCTTGGTCAGCGCCCTCCTCCTCCTCCTCCTCCTCCTCCTCAGCCTTCTCCTCCTCCTCCTCCGCCCCTACCTCCTCGTGCTTCTTGTTCGTCCTCCATCCTCGGCGGCATCACGGCGGTCGGGCCGAGGGCCGGGCGATCTGGTCGTGGAGGTCTCGGGCCTGGTCCGCGCGTCCGCGGAGGAGGAGGAGGAGGAGGAGGAGGAGATCGTGGAGGGCGAAGAGGACGAGAAGAACGACACCGACGACGTAGAGGATGAGAATAAGGAGGAGAACAACGACGACGCCGACGCCGACGACGACGACGACGAGATCGAGGAGGACGAGGGCTGCGACAACGACAACGAACACGAGGAGATCAAGCGGGAGGAGGACCGACAGGGGACGGAGGAAGCGGAGGAGCAGGGGAGGCGGCTGCATAAGCAGCGCGGGCGACGACCAGGAGGACGAGGGCGGGGGGAAGGGTGGGAGGAAGAACAAAAACAAAAAAGGGAAGGAGCAGCAGGAGAGGGAGGAGCGGGCCGACGACGAGGACGACGAGGAGCGTGAGGGGGAGGACGATCAGCACGCGAGAGATGGGGACGAGGACGCCGACGACGAGGACGCCGACGACAGCAACGACCACGAGGCGTGCTTCGCGCACGATGCGGAGATCCCCCCCCCAGGCGTCCCGCCGGAGCTGTCTGGCTCTTGAAGCACACGTACACAGTGGGGTGGTCCTGCTTGTCGCGCCTCGCTCGGGGGGACCGCTGCTGCTGCTGCTGCTGCTGCTGCTCCTGGCCTCCTCGCCCTTCTCCTGCTGAGTCGGCCTATCTTCGTTCTCCTCCTCCTCCTCCTCCTCCTCCTCCTCCTCCTCCTCCTCCTCCTCCTCCTCCTCCTCCTCCTCCTCCTCCTCCTCCTCCTCCTCCTCTTATTATGATTAATTGTCGTATTCGTATTACTTTTAACATTATTATCATTATTCGTAGTGCTAATATTCTACTGCTAGGATTATACGTATCAGTATTAGTCTCATTCGTCTTAATAGTCTTATTAGTCTTATGTGTCTTAGTTTCGTCATTGTGTTGACTATTAGTAATACGAGTCTCATTATTATGTTAATTTGAACGGCTTTTTGATAATTGCACGATTGTACTACAAGTAACATTAATTTCCCGATTACGAGTAGTACTAGTATATGGTATTCGTACGAGTAGAATTATTCTATAACTGCATGATTGTATCACTGTACCATAACTTGTAGTATTGTAAGTGGAAATGTTAGTATCATAATTGTTCTGCGTATTAATATTTCTAAACTATTACTATTATCATTCGTGTCCTCTTTTTTCTTCACCATGCTCATCCTCCTCTCCTCGCTCCTCGCCCTCATGCGTCTCCTCCTCCTCCTGATCTTCCTCCCCCTCCTCCTCCTCCTCCTCCTCCTCCTCCTCCTCCCTCCTCCTCCTCCTCCTCCTGCTCCTCCTCCTCCTCCTCCTGTTCTTTCTCCTCCTGCTCCTCCTCTTCCTCCTCCTACTCCTCCTCCTCCTCCTCCTCCTTCTCCTCTTTCCCCTTTGGACGCCCGAAATGGGTACGGGAAAAATGGGCACAATGCCCAACAACAAATGGTGTCCCAAACCGACAGCGGCCGCTGTTGGACAGGCGGCCTTTTGTCTCAAATGAACTCAGGCCGTGGCGGCGCGGACAGCGAGTCCTGCTCAAAATGAACAGGAACAGTCGTTGGGCATTGTGCCCATTCTTTCCGTACCCACTTCGTTCGTGCCGACTTACCGGCCTCAGTCTCTCAACCTTGTCCTCTTCATCTTGTTTCTCCTCCTAGTAGTTCATACCCCCCTGTGTTCTCTTTGCCCTTCTCTTCCGCGAGCGTTTCGCATCGCAGTTATGTCCCTTCCCGGTTCCTCCCTAGGCATTTCGCAGACGCCCAAATCCGAAAACTCGCTAAACTATGTGAGCCTAACTTGGTCAACCAAACAAGGCCGGCGCACACAAGTTCTCGGCAGCGCCTGAGGCGCTTCAGGCAGCGCCTCACGTGCTGTTCCATCAGACTACAAACGCACTCCTACTTTACATGTGAAATCGGCGCCGCCGCGTTTCAATGCCTGTCGCGGGCGCGCCACGCTCAAGACAGACATTCTTCCCGCGCGGGGAATAGTGCGCGCGCGTACCTCCAACGCCGCGTTTCTGCGCTGCTCGCTGGAACTCTCGACACCTCGCGCGGTGGTTAAACCGCTCCCCCGGACCCTGCCAACCGTGCGCCCGCCCCCCACAGAAGGCGCGACGCCCCGTTCGGGTCAATGGCGTCGATGCGCTGCTGAGATTTGCGCGCGCTCCCCCGAACCCCCCCTCCCTTTGAGCTTTGATCACTTTACAACCCAAGACGGGGTGGCGTGCCTGAGCCCCCCCCAAAAAAAACAAGGCCTGGCGTGCCTGCGCCATTGCCTGTGATGACAGGACGACGCTCGCACCTTATTCCTTGATGTGCCAGAGGTGCCTGCGCTGTGTCATGGGCGGTGCACGCGCTGAGAAAAACTCATGCCCGCAGTGCCTACGCCAACAGCGCGGTATCGACGACATGTCTGCGCCTCACTATTTGACGTGCCTGCGGTGCCTGTGCCTGGCTGCGCGCAGCGCCCGCGCGGATAAATCGACCGCCCCCGCGGTGCCTGCGCTGACAGTTCGATGGCGAAGCGATGCCTCCACAATCACGTGTGGCGCGCCTGCGGAGCCTGCGCCGAATCGTGTGCAGCGCCCGCGCAAGTGAAACGGAATCGCCTGCGATGCGGGCGATAACGTCGCCATGACGGCGTGACGCCGCCGCCTGCACCTCGGTGTTTGCAGTGCCTGCGGTGCCTGCGCCGAATCGCGCGCCCTGAGCCCCAGGCACTGGCGGGAGCCGAACTGAGCGGTGGTTGGACCGCGCGGCCTCGGCGCGGAGTCGCTGGCCTTGCGTAGAGCAGGCCCTGGGCGCGGGAGGCATCCCGCAGCCCGCGCTCGAGAGGCCGGTCTTGCGACGGCTCACAGGCACGCCCGCCCCACCCGCCAGGTCGCGGAGCCTGAACAAGGCGTTCCGTTTTCTTTGGCTGGCATGCGGTATCGGAATATGGGGATCAGGACTGGGCGAAAGTGGCCACGGCGTCGCGGGGGATGCGAAGATGACGGCGACGCTGGCGACGGCGATGGCGACGAGGCAACCCTCGCGGCCGCGATCACGATCATCTACATGGCACCCTGCTGCGCGGATCGGCTCTCAGTCGGGTATCCATGCTTCGTCTGGATCATAAGATGAAATGGGACACCGACTGTAGGCCCGAAATTACGTTATCCTCCTCCACTTCAGCGCACAGTTGCGTCTCCATCCCCGCATGTTCCCTCTCCTCCCCCCTCCTCATCATTGTGTTCCTCCTCCTCTTTCTCCTCGGTTTCCAAAAAGACCCCGCGAAATGTTCTAGCCATATGGCCGTACTGCCATGCTAACCAGACGCCTGGGAGAGCACGGGACCACGGAACAGGGAAGTGAACAGAGGAGAACAGGAGGCACAGAAGGAGAAGGAGAACGACAGTGGAACAGGAGGGGGGACGAAAAGGACCGGCTGAGGCACCACGACGCATTGAGGAGTCCGCCGCCCCAAATGCTGCCGTCCGCATCGAAATCTCAACAGGACCCCAGCAAAAGTCCCGCTGAAGGGAGCCACTGGAGACGGACCAACATCAAACACCTATGCACATCTGCCCCCCTCCGTGCTGCCTTCCACTTTCATCCATTGTTGTTATCCTCCACCTCCTCCTCCTCCTCCACCTCCTCCTCTCCCGAACGTTTCCTCTTATCCTTCGCTGTGCGATGTTTGAAGTTCTCACTCTACCTGCTCTTCGTCTTCATCATATGCGCGTTCTTCTTACTAGGCGTGCTGGTACTCACCTCCGCTTCCTCCTCCCCCTCCTCCCCCTCCTCCTCCTCCTCCTCCTCCTCCTCCTCCTGCTCCTGCTTCTCTCCCTTACAGCTCACCTCTCCCATTCCGCTCCTCTCTCTCCCTTCAGCCCCCCATTCCCTCCTCTCTCTCTCTCTTTCCCCCCCCCCCCAACCTCCAACCTGGAAAAAAAAGCCGCGTCGAGGGGTCCCAACCTCCAACCTGGGAAACACACAAAAGCCGCGGCGAAGGGCCCAAGGCTGTGCGGCTGCGCGCAGCGCAGGACGCGGTCCCCTCTCGTCGCGCCGCGCGCGGCCGCGGGGCGGACGCGGAGCAAACAGGCGCGCACGCGCGCTGAGGACCCCCCCCCCTGTGCGGGGCACGCTCTGCGAGAGAGCGCACGCGGCACGCGCCCGCAGCCGCCGGGGGTCGTGGCTTCCCCCCCCACCCCTAGGCCTATGGGCATGGCCCGCGTGCTGGGTGCGCCGGAAGGGGCGCGGTCGGGGATCTTCTGACCCGGGTCAGTCCAGACCCGGGTCAGCAGGAAACCAAAAACTGCAATGCAGAAAAAAAAAGCTGCAACGCAGATCTTCGCAAACCCAGGTAGCCAATGTGCGCGGCCGCCTCGCGGACACGAGCGGCTCGCTAACCCGGGTCAGCCAGAGGGGGTCTTCGCAGGATCCTGCAGGATCTGGTGCCCTGGCTGACCCCCGTTTGCATTGACCCCCGTCTCAAGGCTCCCGACGCGGCACGCGGTAGGCGCCCGCCGCCGCCGGGGGTCGTGGGTGGAGCTCCCCCACGTAGGCCTGCAGGCAGGTTCCGCACGCGGGGTGCGCCGCAGGGGGGCGCGCCGCGGCACGCGGACGCAGCCGATGCGGACGGTGCGGGAGGAAGAGTCCACGTGCCGCGGGAGGACGAGTCAAGTCAGACCTCTACATGCGAGGATTGACGCTCAGGAGACCACCACTTCTGAGAGTGGGGGGCTCTCGGGCGTCATCGGCTGGATTCTTGGGTGTGGAAGGGGTCGGGCGTACAGGCACAACAAAGGCAGCACCAGCTCGATCTTGGAACGCCGGGCAAGCTATCATAGCAGAGTGCCTCGCCAGAAACATAATGCTTTGTGTGTTCCTCCTCCTCCTCCTCCTCCTCCTCCTCCTCCTCCTCCTGCTCCTGCTCCTCCTCCTCCTCCTCCTCCTCCTCCTCCTCCTCCTCCTCCTCCGCCTCGCCCTCCTCCTCCTCCTCCACGTTTTCCTCGTTATCCTCCTCATTCCCTTTCTCCTTCTACCAAAACTATTCCTCACTCCCTCCCTCGCACGTGCCTAGGGGCATCCCGACGGCTCCCAGCCCCCTCGACATCAGAAGGACCCCACCACATCCTCTCCTCCGTCCCTTCCCATTCCTCTCCTCCGTCCCTCCCTCTCTCCTCCCCTCCCCTGTCCCTCCCTCCCACCCTCCGACCTCCTCGCTCCCTCCCTACCTCCTCCTCCTCCTCCTCCTCCTCCTCCTCCCCTCTCCTCCTCCCTCCTCCTCCTCCTCCTTCTATTTCTCTGCCTCCTCTGCCTCCTCTGCTCCTCCTCCTCCCCTCCTCCTCCCCCCCATTATCTCCTCCCTCCTCCTCCTCCTCCTCCTCCTCGTCTCCTCCTCCACGTCATCCTCCTCGCCCCCCTCCTCCTCCTCCTCCTCCTCCTCTTCCTCCTCCTCTTCCTCCTATTCCTCCTCCACCTCCTCCTCCTCCTCCTCCTCCTCCTCCTCCTCCTCCTCCTCGTCCTCCTCTCGCCTCCCCTCCTCCCTCCTCCTCCTCCTCCTCCTCCTCCTCCTCCTCCTCCTCCTCCTCCTCCTCCTCCTCCTCCTCCTCTCCTCCTCCTCCTCCTCCTCCTCCTCCTCCTCCTCCTCCTCCTCCTCCTCCTCCTCCTCCTCCTCCTCCTCCTCCTCCTCCTCCCCCTGATCATCTCTCCCTCCTCATACTCGTCCTCCTCCTCCTCACTCATCTTCCATCCTCTTTACCCTCCTCCAGGTCCGCTCCCTGCGTGGCTCCCACCCTGCATGATGGTGCAGCGCAGCCGCTCCCGATGATGCGGCAGTCCGACTCGGCCTGGCACTTCATGGTCCGGTACAGCTGCGGGTCCGCACACGGACAGGCCGGCCAAAGAGCAGCAGAGCGACCCTCAGACCCGGGCGTTGCATGAGAGAGCGTGCTCCACCGTCGCCGTCCTGAAAGAATTCTTCGGGAGGGGGGGGGAACCAGCCCACCGAACTCCTCGGGGGGAGTGGAGTCTGGAACCCCCCGTCTCCCCATTGTCTTCGGGGGTGCGGGGGGCTTCAAAGCCCCCCCTCTCTCCCCTGCCAGCAGCAACAGGCAGCGCTCTTTCAATTTTTGTTCACCACGGGCGCTCGTGCCTGGGGTCTGGCCCTGGGGCCCTCGCAGATGCAGAAAGATATGGCCCATATAGCTCTGCGCGCGAGCTTTCGCGGTGCTTCCAGCCACCAGTCGATGTCTTGAACTCCTCACGGGGACCCCGGAGATCTGGACACTTTCCCTTGGACCGGCTCTTCATCCTGGGTCGTCCTCTGACGGCTCCAGGGCCTGGCGATCGGCTTCAGAGGCCGAAGATTCAGAGAAACCTCCGCCTTGAGTTTCTCGAGGGGCTGGAGGTATGGTTTGCAACCTTTTGTCGCAACGTCGGATCTCAGGCAACGCCCAAACCCCTGGCGTCCTGAGTGGCGCTGCCAGCCTCTCCGAGAGCATTCACCTCCGGAGAGGCTGGGCTCGGGCGCGTGCGTACAGGACCCACAGAGGCGGCGGCCCACGGCGACAAAGATGCAAGTGAGAGTTGGGCGTTGCTTAGTCGGGGGGCGATGCGGTCGGGGACTTCTGCCAATTGTGTGTGTGTGTGTGTGTGTGTGTGTGTGTGTGTGTGTGTGTGTGTGTGTGTGTGTGTGTGTGTGAGTGTGTGTGTGTGTGTGGTGTGTGTGTGTGTGTGTGTGTGTGTGTGTGTGTTGTGTGTGTGTGTGTGTGTGTGTGTGGTGTGTGTGTGTGTGTGGTGTGTGTGTGTGTGTGTGTGTGTTGTGTGTGTGTGTGTGTGTGTGTGTGTGTGTGTGTGTGTGTGTGTGTGTGTGTGTGTGTGTGTGTGTGTGTGTGTGTGTGTGTGTGTGTGTGTCTCAGCGGCGGCACCGGCGACACGCTGTGCCCTTCGAGCGGATAGCGTGTCGCCCCGCTCCGCGGGACGTGAGGCTGGGAAACGTTCGTGACGTCGACGCTCGGGAACGGAGACGTGGATGGCGAGTCGCGGCGCAGCGTGGTGGGCCACAGATCTGGTGGAGCGACAAGCGAAGCCAAAGCTCCTGACCGTAATAAGGTCGATAGATAAGGGGGGGGGGAGCGAAGAAACGCGCACCTTTCGCCCCCATTTCCCAGACCCCCGACGTCGTTTTTTTTCGCAGCGTCGACCCCATGGCCTCGCTCCCTTCCCTGGGACCAGCTTCTCATCCTGAATCGTTTTTTGGCCGAAGCCCGCCGAGGGCTCCCGGAGGCCGAAAACAACCCAAAAACCGCCCGCTCCGATTTTTGGGTGCACCGTTCGGTCCCCTCCCCCTCCTCCCCCTCCACCTCCTCCTCCCCCTCCTCCTCCTCCTCCTCCTCCTCCTCCTCCTCTTCCCTTTTGGGCCCCAAGGACCCCTTTAGGGCCCCTGAGGTGCACGCGAGGTGCACCTCCCAGACGTGCGACGTCCTAACGTTTGTCAGCACGGCGCCCCCAGAAGGCCCGAACCTCTCCCCAGGACCGGCTTTCCATCCTCAGTCGTTTCTCTTGACGGCGCCGGGGCCCGGCGAGGGCCCCCAGGGGCCGAAGATACCGAAAACAGAAACCCGTCTTACCTCCAGTTACGACGAGATCATGTCTAGGCTCTCCTCGAACCTCCACAACCGGGGGCCGAAGCTCGCTGGCGAAAGAAAAACGGCCCGGATGCTCTCACGGCGCGACCATGGCTGGGCTTCTCTCTCGCCCCAGCATGCTTGCCCGCCCCCCCGCTGCGCAGCGCCTGAGAGGAGGAGGAGGAGGAGGAGGAGGAGGAGGAGGAGGAGGAGGAGGAGGAGGAGGAGGAGGAGGGGAGGAGGGGGAGGGAGGAGAAGAAGGGGGAGGGGAGGAGGAGGAGGAGGAGGAGGAGGAGGAGGAGGAGGAGGAGGAGGAGGAAGGGAGGAGGAGGGGGGGGAGGAGGATCGAGGGCTCCGGCGCTCCGTTCTCGCATGCACACGGGGCATGCCACGACGGCGGGGCTCCGGGCAGGGGCGAGGGCTGCGGGAGGACGAGGGGCACTGGCGACCAGGACCAAGACGAAGAGGGTCCTCCTCCTCCTCGTTCCTCGTCCTGGTCCTCCCTACAGTCGGGGCGTTGACCCAAGGAACCCCAAACAAGGAGCGAGGCCCCTTTTTTCCATACGTGATCCTTCGATACCCGGTCGAAAGCAGAAGGAAAGCCTGAGGCAAGCTGTGACACACTTGAGGAACGCGGAGCCCCTCCCCAACGAAAAGGGTTCCTTCTTCAGGGCCCCGACTGTACTCCCTCCTGGGAGGAGCAGCAGGAGGAGCACTGAGACTGCTCGTGCTGTGGAGAAAGCGATCCTCCCGCCTCGTCCTGGCCCTGGTCGTCGGCGTCACTAATCCCCCCGCTGCCCTTACCCCTGGCCCAGACGCCCGACGTCGCGACTGCCCGCGCGCGGGGCGCGGGAGCCCTCGACCCCAACATCCTCTCGGGCGATGCGCAACGGGGGGGCGAACGACAATTTCTGAGTGAAGAAAACCCAGGCATGATCGCGTGGAGGCAAGAGTCAGGGCGGGAAGTTTGTCGCCATCCTCGGCTCCTGGGGGGCCCTCGCCGGGCCCTGGGACCATCAAGAAAAACGACTCGGGATGAGAAGCCAGCCCTGGGGAAAGGGTCGGGACTTCTGGGGACGCCGTTCTGCAAAGATCAGGGCGTCCCGCGTCGGGGCAGGGAGTGGGGCAGAAGAAGCACGGTCGAGCAGGAGGAGCAGAAACACGGGCACCAGCAGGAAGGGCAGAGAGAGAGAGGAGGAGGAGGAGCAGAGAGGAGCGCGAGGGGGGGAGGGCTGCCGAGAGAGAGGGGTGGGAGCGGGGTATGGGACGAGCCTGGGGACCGAGGCGGCGGAGGTGGCGACGAAAGCGGAGGCGGCAGTCACCGGTGTGCCTCTCTCGCTGGCACGGGGAGCGGGCGCGGGGCCCGCGGAGCCACCCGAGCTGCGAGCGGCCGTCGGGCGCCACCCGCAGGATCGCCGCAACCGCCAGCTGCAACGGTGCGATGCTCGAGTTTTTTTTTTCGTGGCATTTTTACGTGACATGTTCGTGACGTTTTTGTTGCGTGTCGTCGCGCTTCTGGCCTTGACGATGGGTGCCGTCAAAGCCCCCTTGAGGGGATGCGGACTCAATGCCACATCAGAGCTGTGGAAGATGTTGGGCGTGTGCGGTTTGCTGACAAAAAAACGGTGCGATGCTCGAGTGCAGTCGGGCTTGATAGGAGAGGGCACTCGAGAGGACACAAGCCCCTTACGAGGGCCACACTGCCACAGGAATTTAGAAGGCACGGGTCTCTAAGGACAGGACACAAGGGTACCCTTAGTTGGCAGGGTCGACCTACTAATCTGGGCCGACTGTAGCCGGGCCGGGGTTCGGGGGGGCGCGAAAACAGCGGGTCAGCGGAAGCCCGGGGTCAGCCAGGGCCGCGTCGCAGACCCAGGCTGGCCACGAAGCAGCTCCCGAGCCGGGATCAGCGGAGGGCGGGGGGGCGGGGGTCCGCTCCAGGTGGCGCCCAAGCCCAGGTCAGCCAGGGGATCTCGGAGGGGATTGGCTGACCGCCGTTAGTGCCTACCCCCCTTTGCTTACATGAGACCCGGTGTTCGGTGGGCAGTGCCACGCTGGGAGCTGCACGTGACGTCGGCCGTGCAACATGCTACCAGACGCCTTTGGCGGATAGTATAGGCCACGCTGTTGTTCACCGAGGTCCCGATCCCCGCCATCATCACCACCACCACCACCACCACCACCATCATCATCATCATCATCATCATCATCATCATCATCATCATCAGCAGCAGCATCATCATCATCATCATCAGCATCATCATCATCATTATCATCATCCTCATCAGCATCATCAGCATCATCATCATCATCATCATCATCATCATCATCAGTATCATCATTATCATCACCACCACCATCATCATCACCATCCACAACGACATCAACGTCACCATCGTCATAGTCATAGTCATCATCATAATCGTCATCATCATCATCATCATCATCATCGTCATCGTCATCGTCATCATCATGATCAGCAGCGTCATCATCATGATCCTCAGTGTCATCATCATCATCATCATCATCATCATCATCATCATACTCGTTATCACCATCACCAATATCACCACCACCAACACCATGATCATCATCATTCCCGTCCTCATCCTCATCCTCATCAGCATCATCATCGTCATCATCATAATCATCGTCATCGTCGCCATCATCGTCATAATCATCAGCATCAGCATCAACAGCACCATCAACATCAACATCAACATCAACAATATCATCTTCACCAACAACATCATCACCCTCACCACCAATTGCCAGCGGCAGCAAAAGCAACCGTAACACCGTCATCATCACCACCATCATTACTGTACTTTTCGTCAACACCACCATCACCACCAGCATCACCATCGCGCTCGACATCATGAACATCGTCACGAACACCCTCCCCGTCATCACAAGCCGAATCGCTACCATCATCCGCGTCGTCAACGTCATCATCATCATCATCATCATCATCATCATCATCATCATCATCATCATCATCATCATCAGCAGCAGCAGCAGCAGCAGCAGCAGCAGCAGCATTATCAACATCATCGCCATCATCCTCACCCTCCTGTTGCAGCTGCCCTTCCACCTCGTCATCGCCATCGCTGCTTTCCTTCACCTCCTCCTTCTCCTTCCACCGCCCCCCTGCTCGAAGCTGGCTCCGCCCTTCCCTCGCGGCAGCTCGATCCCGCTCACGCCGTGCCGCAGCTGAGGAGTATGCCGGAACATGCTGGAAGGTGCACACACGTGCTGCCCAGTCGGGCGAGGAGGAGGGGGAGGGGGAGGGGGGCGGGGGCAGCGAGCGCAGCCCGGCTCCCCGAGGAGGCGGGCCAGACGGCCCCGGTGCAGCATGGCAGCGCGAGGTAGGGGGAGGGGGAGAGGACGCGGCGTGACGACGCGGGGACTGCCAGGCAGGGCGGCGGTCGACGCGAGAGGTGGCCTGTCCGCCCGCCCCCCCCCCCGGCCCCAGCCCTCCACGTCCCTCCTCGCCCGTGCCCGCAGATCCCCGCTCTCCCCTCCCCGCTCCCGCCCTCCCCTTCTCGACCAATCCCTTGCTCCCACATCCGTTGTTCCTCTCGTTGCTCCCCCCCCCTCCACATATATATATATATATACACATATACATATATATATATATACATATCTATATATATATATATATTACCCCTGAAACTGCGGAGCTTGGTTCTGCCGGCCAAGGATTTCGCGCCAGGGCCCGTTACGATTGACACGCGGAAGGGAGCTCCAGAGAAACGCAAGCCCTCCCCCCCAAACAACCAGGAGGAAGGCGGAGGAAAGGAAGGGAAAAGGGGAGGGGCAGGAGCGGGCAGGGAGGACGAGAGGACAGGAGATGTAGAGGAGATAAGAAGGAAGGCAGAGATGTGAGAGGGGGGGCAGGGGGGGGAGCGAAGGGAGCGAAGGGAAGGGAAGGGAAGGGAAGGGGGGACGCACGGAAGTGAGGGAGGGAGTAGGATGATGGTTTCTGCTGCGAGGCCCCGATGTGGTCGGTCCCGTGGGCTTTTCAACGGCATCTTGCGGCAACCCGTTGCCCCTCGATCTGCTCTCGTGGCAGGCCTTGCCTGAGGAGGGGGCGGGGCGCGGGCAAAGGTCTTACAAGCCAAATCCCAGCCCGCCCCCCGCACCCAACCTCGTTTGACCCCAGAGCCCTACCACCCGTCCTCCTCTCCTATTGATCTCCTCCCCTCCTGTCCAGTCGTGGAACAAACCCGTACGCACTCGTGGACTGCACGCACGCATCGCACAGTGACCTGCTGCTGCCCCTCTGGCACCGTCGAGCACCGACGCCGCCCCCCGCCTGCTTCCCTGCTGGCGGGCACCCCGCCCTCTCGGGAGGGGGGGGATGGAACCCGCCCAGAGAAAAAAGCATCCCCCCTCTTGCTCCCCGCCGCGCGCGCGGCGGCCCTTTTTGCCCCCGCGCGCGCGCGCGCTCCCCAGACATGCGACGTCCTGAGTTCTTCAGGACGGCGTCCCCGCACGTCCCGACCCTTTCCCCGGGACCGGCTTTTCGTCCTGAGCCGTTTTTTGACGGTCCCGAGGCCCGGCGAGGACCTCTATAGAGGGCGAGCATACCCCAAAACCGCCCGTCCTGATTTTTGTTACGACGTCATCATGTCTGGGTCGGAGCCAGGTCGGACCCGAGCCCTATGGCGCGCTGCGCGGGGTCTCCACGGCGGCCGGGCCCGCCGCCGCCCGATCGTTGCTCGCGCGCCGCGGCGCGGCGTGCCGCGCACCGCGCCAGCCCGGCGGACGCGAGCGCCTAGCCCGCGGCTCGGCGCCGCGGACCGGGCGGACTCCTGCCGACGGCGCCCTCTCGCCAAGCGTGTGCTCAAAGCCCTTGGGCGTGGCTTCATGGGGGGGTCACAAATAGGGGGGTCAGAAACGGTCCCCTTTCGTGCCCCTTTCGGGCCCCTCCGGAGCCCCAGGGGGCTCGTTTAGGCACCGTTTGGGTACCTTTTCGGACCACCCTCGCCACCCCCCCATTTATGACCCCCCTATTACGCAACGCCCAAAGCCCCCCTCCCTCCGGTGCGCCCGGGCGCGCCGCGCGGCTCTTGCGAGCGCGCGCCGTGCGCGGCGAGCCCGGCAGCAGCGTGCCAGGACCAGGTGACGCCCCAGCCGGAAGAGCGGCAAAGGCGTGGGGCCCCGCCCCCCCGGCGAGAGAGATCACCCAGGCGAGCGGCGGCGGAGCAGGCGGCACCTTACATGTCCGAACCGACACCGGCCGCGACAGCTCCCGGGGCGCGCCGTTTCGGCCGCTTCGCCTCGGGGCTGCTCCGCTCTGCTCTGCTTCGGCGCCGGTGGGGCTTTGAGGCCTTGTGCTGCGCTATGGCTCTGACGGCTTGCAAGGCTAGAGGTCGGAAAGTTAAGGGGTGTGGCATAAAGGGGTGTGTGTGGCGCCAACCATGGACCCGGCGATCTCATCTACGAGGGATAACCCCAGACATGCGACGTCATGATTTTTTTCAGGACGGCGTCCCCGCAAGTCCCGACCCTTTCCCCGGGACCGGTTTTTTGTCCTGAGTCGTTTTTTGACGGTCCGAGGCCCGGCGAGGACCTCTAGAGGGCGAAAATATCCAAAAACCGCCCGTCCTGATTTTTTTACGACGCCATCATGTCTGGGACATCGCCAGATCCCCCTTTACATCACACTGGCACCACACCCTTTGACACCGCCCCCCGCTCCCACCTCCGCCGCACACGGCTTCCAGCCTGCACCGCAGCGCGTTCCCGAGGCCCGCCCCTCGACCCGATCCTTCGTGGCGCAGTGGAGCGCCCGCACCGGCGCTCCCCCACGAGCACCCCCCGCCCCGGCGCCTCTCCCCGGAGATCCCGGCGCGCACCGCGCTGCCGCCCTCCGACGCAGGCGTGGCCGGCGCCGCCCCGGGCACTGCCCACGAGGAGGAGGGGGAGGAGGTGGAGGAGGAGGAGGAGGAGGAGGAGGAGGGGGGGAGGAGGGGAGGGGAGGAGGAGGAGGAGGGGAGGGGGAGGGGGAGGGGGAGGGGGAGGGTGGATCGCTGCGCCTGCACGACCACGCGTGGTTGCGCTTCCGGGCGGAGGGGCGGCCGGCCCTGGGAGCCGAAAGGTGCCTATAGGCGCCCACCGCCATGGGGCAACGGAGCCCGCGCCGCGAGGCGGCCGGACTGCTCCCCGGAGGCGCGCGCCGTGAGGGCTGCCACCAACCTGGCAAGGGAGCGAGCTGTGCACAGCGCGAGGCGTGCCAGTGGCGCGCGCGCGCGGCCGCCTCTCCCGCGAGCGCGACCGACTCGACCT
This sequence comes from Prorocentrum cordatum, assembly GCA_963575745.1. NCBI lineage: Eukaryota > Dinophyceae > Prorocentrales > Prorocentraceae > Prorocentrum > Prorocentrum cordatum. The sequence goes on from CAUYUJ010007845.1 coordinate 23,091, forward strand.
CCCCGTCCGTCGGGCCCTGGGCTCCCCCACGCCGGGCGCTGCTCGGCATAGCGTCGCCATGTGGCCACCCCGAGCGCAAACGGCCTTGGGCACCTCGGTGAGGCGGAGCCAGAATGTCAACGGAGGGGGGCAGGGGGAGGAGACGAGAAGGGAGGGGGGAGGAGGAGGGAGGGGGGAGTAGGCAGGGGAAGAGGCAGGAGGTGAAGAGCGGGCCGAGCTCTCCCCGACTCGCCTGGCCACTCCTGCTGAAGAGCCTCCAAGAGCGCAGCGTGCACACCAGGACCGCGGAACGGATCCGTGGAGCGATCGGCAGCGATCTGGCGGGGGCCCCATGCCCGCCCCTCCTCGTCCATGTCCTCCTCCTGCTCGGTAACCCTCCTCCTGGAGCTCGTGCAGCTGCTGCTGCCCCCTCGTCCTCATCCTCATCCTCATCAGCACCATCACCATCACCACCATCACCATCACAATCACCATCAGCATCACCAGCACCAGCACCAGCACCAGCACCAGCACCAGCACCAGCACCAGCACCAGCACCAGCACCAGCACCAGCACCAGCACCATCTTCTTCATCATCATCATCATCATCATCATCATCATCATCATCATCATCATCATCATCATCATCATCATCATCATCATCATCATCATCATAATGATCATCAGCATCATCATCATCAGCATCATCAGCACCATCAGCATCAGCATCATCAGCATCATCAGCATCATCAGCATCATCAGCATCATCAGCACCATCACCATCATCAGCAGCATCATCATCATAAGCAGCAGCAGCATCATCACCATCACTGTCACCATCATCATCACCACCACCACACCTACCACGATCACCATCATTATCATCATTATCATCATTATCATCATCATCATCATCATCATCATCATCAGCATCAGCATCATCATCATCATCACCATCGTCATCATTATCACCACCAAACGACAAGGCCGTTTCTTTACCGCTTCCGTTTTTTCGTTTCTTTGCCGTTTCTGGCGCCGTTTCTTTGCCGTTTCCGTCGCCGTTTCTTCGTCGTTTCCGTCGCGATTTCCGGCTGGTAGCCGACGCCGCGTCTTTGCCGTTTCTGGCTGCCTTTTTTTTCCGTTTCCACTTTCGTCAAGGAATCCGTACCGTTGAAACTACACAGCCGGTTGCCGTTTCTTTGCCGCTTCTGCTCTCCGTTTCATCAACAACGCATCATAAACAACGCATCATCATCGTCAGCAGCAGCATCAGCATCAGCATCACCATCAACACCACCACCATTATCATCACCATCAGCATCACCATCGTCGTCGTCGTCGTCTGCAGCATCATCAGCATCATAATCATCACCATCACCACCACCACCATCATCATCATCATCATCATCATCATCACCACCATTATAAGCACCATCTCCCTCCTCTCCCTATCCTCCTCCTCCTCCCTTCAACTCTTTCTCCTCATCCTACTCCTCCTCCTCCTCCTCCTCCTCCTCCTCTCCCTTTTCTATCTTCCTTCTCTGTCCTCTACCTCCTCGTTATCCCCCTATGCTTCCTCCCCCGCTCTCGCATTCTCTCTCTCTCTCTCTCTCTCTTTCCATCGCTCTCTCTCTCTCTCTCTCTCTCTATATATATATGTGTGTATATATATAAATATATAAATAAATCCCATGCATTTGACTCGGGACGGGGGTCTCTGGCCTGATCGTTGCGGAACCTCAGCTCCAACGCCTGCACGAACATGTCGACCGCCTGGGCTCCGGAAGACGGCTCAACATGCAGCGTGCGACATCTCAGGATGATGGGGAGCGGACCAGTCGTTGGAGGTGAGCAGAGGGGAGCTGGGTAGCCAAAGTAGCCAGACACCCGACAGATGATCGTAAGAAGCGGGCCAGTCGAGAGCTTCTTGA
>CAUYUJ010007845.1:35000-44062 GCA_963575745.1 Prorocentrum cordatum
GAAAAACGCAACCCCACAAAAACGCACCCCCAGAAAACGCACCCCCGGCGACGAGCACCCCAGGATAAGCACCCCCAGAAGAAGCACCCCCGGTACACGCACGCAGAGAGGGGGTCCAGCGGGGCAGGGTCACACGCCCGAGGCCGCCTGGTAACCGCCGGTGATCGGCGTCGGGGTGGCGTGTCGTTCCCCGCATCGACGAGGGCGGCACTGGCAGCGGGAGCGCGCGAGAGCGTGCGAAATGCGGCCCTCGCCCACACGCAGCGCAGCTCGTGTGAAGCAGGGGACATCGAGTGCGAGTCTGCGGCATTGCCGCAGTGTCTTGTCAGTATGTGCATCTGGAGACTCGACTGCCAGTACACATCGTCGCGCCCCCTTCGGGGCCAAGGCGATCAGCCGCGGAGCACTCTTATTCAGCAACTCGTGTGAAAAGGGCACAACTGTCTCGGCGTGGCCCGTGCATCGTTTTCGCCGCGCTCGTCCGAAAGTTGACCCCCCCGCGAACGTGGGGATATCAAGATGTACAAAAACCGCTACTCCCCAGACCTCCCTCGGGCCGGGCGAAAGGGGGGGATAGCAAAGGGGGGGGGTGAGAATCAGCTCACGTAGCTGATTTTCTCGGCGCCTGCCGGCGCCGGAGGCGGCCATGTATCGAGGAATGGGCCCCTCGGTGAGGCCGAAACCAGCTGCATGCAGCAGATATCGTAACCCCCCCTTTCCCTATCCCCTCCCTTCGTCCGGCCCGACTCTCCCCGGGCGCGCTCTGGCCAGGATTTCGAGGCGAGCCCAGCGGTGCCCTGATCTCTAACATCTTGTGTGGCGGTGCGCTCGGCCACCAGCTGGCGGACCAGCGCCACGATTTTCCAATCATCCTGCTGCGTTGAGGGGAGAGTCCTGCTCTGTCAGACGTGCGGTGGCTCTTGCACTGTGAGTCCTCCCCGCGTTCGCAAAGGTGGCGACCCGTCCCGAGGTCCACGTGCCTCGGCGGGTAAGGAGGCTCTTTCGCGGCTCCCGAGGGGCCTGCCCCCCAAAGTCGGGCGGTGTCTTCCCCGATGTGCGCTGATTGCTTGATGTGTGCTCTGTCTATGGCAGGAGCCCTGTGCTTCATAGACTTAGAACCAGAATTAGAATTGGAACCTCCTCCTCCTCCTCCTCCTCCTCCTCCTCCTCCTCCTCCGGCGGACCGGGGGTCTGAGGCTCTGTCAACTAGTTCCAGCGCAGCCCCCCAGCGCACGGCAGCGGCCACCAGGGAGCAGCCGCCGCCCAGTGCCAGGCCAGACTGCCAGGTCACCAAGCAGCGGCCGCCCGAGGGGGGCAGGAGTTGCGTCTCCTCCTCCTCCTCCTCCTCCTCCTCCTCCTCATCCTCCTCATCATCATCATCATCATCATCATCATCATCATCCTCCTTCTCCTTCTCCTGCTCATTACTCCAGCCCTTTTCACAATAAAGCCGCCATCGTGCCGCTGGCACGAAGCGGAGTTCCCCAAGGCTCACAGCTGCGCTGCTGCTGCAGCCAGGACTGTAGCTTCGGAAGGGCCTGGATCCTTCTCCTCCTCCGCCTCTTCCTCCTCCTCCTCCTTCTCCTCCCTTTCATTTCCTCCTCCTCCTCCTCCTCCTCCTCGTCCTCCTCGTCCTCCTCCTCCTTCTGGCAAACCCTCTAGGAGACGCACGAGAGAGAGGCCGCGCTTCCTCGACCGCGGTGCGGACCATGCCCGTGCCGCAGCGCTCGCGCAGCTCCCACTCGTCGGGGCACCACTCGGCCTGGGCCGGCCGGGCGAGGCGCACTTCTCCTCCTCATCGTCGTCGTCGTCGTCTTCGTCGTTGTCGTGCTGCTGCTGCTGCTGCTGCTGCCGCTGCCGCTGCCGCTGCTCCTGCTGCTGCAGCCGCGACCCCGGCACCCATTCCTGTTTAGGCGTGTAGGGGCGCAGTGCACACCCCAACGGCCTGCGGGCAACGGCCCCTTACCCAGGCCGGAGGGAAGGGTGAGAAAAAGCGAGAGCTGCTACTACTGCTGCTGCTGCTGCTGCTGCTGCTGCTGCTGCTGCTGCTGCTGCTGCTCCTGCTGCTCCTCCTCCTCCTCCTCCTTCCTCCTTCCTCCTCCTCCTCCTCCTTCCTTCTCCTCCTCCTCAATCCTCCTCCTCCTACACCTCCTCCTCCTCCTCCTCCTTCTCCTCCTCCTTCTCCTCCTCCTCCTCCTCCTCCTCCTCCTCATCCACCTCCTTCTCGTCCTCCTCCTCGTCGCACTCCTCCGCATCATCAGCCCGCTCATGGTCCTCCTCTTCCTCCACCTCCTCCTCCTCCTCCTCCTCCTCCTCCTCCTCCTTTTCCTCCTCCTCCTCCTCCTCCTCCTCCTCCTCCTCCTCCTCCTCCTCCTCCTCCTACTCCTTCACCTCCTCCTGCTCCTTCACCTCCTCCTCCTACTCCTCCTGGGCTTCACGTCCTCCTCGTCTCCGTCGTCATCGTCGCCCTGCTCCTCCTGCTCCTCCTGCTCCTTCTGCTCCTCCTTCTCCTCCTGCTTCTTCTCCTCCTCCTCCTCCTCCTCCTCCTCCTCCTTCTCCTCCTCCTCGAAGAATGGGGCAAAGGGCGCCCAATGCGGCGAGTGCTCCCGCAAGTTGTACGGGCCCCGCCGACAACCTGCAAAAGCGTGCGTCGGCAGTCCGAAGTGAGCGACGAAGAGAAACTGGTCTTGCACGAGACGGCACGGCGACCTCACGCGGTGGCGTACACTGTACCCGTGGGCGGGTCACGCCGATGATCTGCAGCGCGTGCGTCGGCAACCCGACCGAAGCGAGCGACGAATGGAAACGGGTCTTGCGCGAGCTGGCACGGCGACCTCACGCGGTGGCGTGCGCGGGCCGCCGGCGCGGCACGCCACGTTGGAGACGGGGGCGCTCACGCGCGACCTCACGCGGGCAGCGCGCGCGCCGATGTCGATGAAGACGGCCCTGCTCTTGCCGCGGCGCTCAAGGGGTGTCGATGCGAGTGCCGACCAGAAGCAACGTAGGCTTGGTGGCTAGGAGTAACCCCAGCTGCAGTCCGTGCGGCGCAATTGGTTTCTCTCCCCTTCTGCTCCTCCTCCGTCATCCGCCTCCCTGTCGCGAACAGAAAACGGTTGTACGATGTACTCCCTGACCCCGTACATGGGACAAGGCCCAAGCCGTGGCCTGCATTGTAATTGCGCGCAGGCCGACGGCTGCGCACGTTGCGAAGCCAGCGCTGCCACTGCGTGGGACCTGGCGTTCGATCCCGAGATGCCCCAACGAGTTCCATCCTTCTAATGCTCCTCCTCAACCCTGTCCTCCGCCTTGACCTCCACCTCTTCCTCCTCCTCCTCCTCGTCCTCCTCCTCCTCCTCCTCCTCTTCCTCCTCCTCTTCCTCCTCCTCTTCCTCCTCCTCCGCCTCGTCGTCGTCCTCCTCCTCCTCGTCCTCCTCCTCGTCGTCCTCCTCTTCGTCCTCCTCCCTCTGCTAGTCCTCGATCTCCTCTTTCCATCCTCTTCCCCGAGGGGGGCGGAGATGAGGCGAAGGAGGGACGAGCAGAAAAGGGGGTGAAATAGGGATGAGCCGGCAGAGGGAGGCCCAGGAGGCAGGCGAAGGAGGAGGAGGAGGAGGAGGAGAAGGAGGATGAGGAGGAGGAGGATGAGGAGGAGGAGGAGGTGGAGGTGGAGCAGGAGGAGGAGGAGGAGGGGGAGGGGGAAGAGGCGGAGGAGGATGAGGAGGATGAGTAGAATGAGGAGGATAAAGAAAGGAGGAGGAGAGGAGGAGGAGAGGAGGAGGAGGAAGGAGGAGAGGGGAGGAGGAGGAGGGGAGGAGAGAAGAGCAGAAAGGGGAGAGGCGAGGAGGACAAACGAGGCGGAGGAGAAAGAGGAGGATGAGGAGGAGGAGGAGGAGGAGGAGGAAGAGGCGAAGAAGGAGGAGGAGGGAGTCCTTCCTACTCCTTCCCGCGCGCTCGCCATCGAACGGCTCGGGCTCGACGCCCGAGCCAGGCTCTGGAACAACTGGCGAAAAAGAAATGGGTGCAGGACGGAGTCCTCGCCCATCCTCCCAGCTGCTGTTGCTGCTGCTGATGATGATCCTCCTCCTCCTCCTCCTCCTCCTCCTCCTCCTCGATCCTCCTTCTCCTGCATAACCATCCGCCTCCTCCCTGTCCTCCTCATGCTCGCCTTCCCCCCCTCGTCCTCGTCCTTGGGGGATGGGTGGGGCAGCCACCGTGTTCTGTCGACCTCCCGCCCCCCCGGCCGCGTAGAAGCAGAAGTGGTGCACCCTGCGAAGGTACAGCACCCGCAGGTCCAGCTTGGCCTCCTCCGAGCACGAGCGGCAGTGAGAGGCAGACATCCTCCTCCCCTTTTGCCCCCCGCCCGTCAATACCCCTCTCGCCCTGACCATCATCCTTCTCCTCCAGCTTCTCCTCCTGCCCGAACGCCCGCATGCCCAGTATCGCCATGGATCACGCTCCCAGCCGCCCCATCCGCGCTCCTGGTCACGTATGACGTATGACCCTTCTCCTCCTCAGAATGTGGCTCCTCCTTCTCCTCCGCCTCTTCCTCATCCTTCTCCTCCTCCGCATCAGCATCATCAGCATCATCATTGAAAGCACGATCATCATTGTCATCACCATCATCGTCATCATCATCAGCAGCAGCATCATCAGCAACGTCATCATCATCAGCATCAGCTTTATCATCATCATCAATACCATCACCACCACCATCAGCATCATCATCATCGTCATCATCATCATCATCATCATCATCATCATCATCATCATCATCATCATCATCAACACCATCAACACCATCATCATCGTCGTCATCAACATGACCATCATCCGCAGCATCATCAGCAACAGCATCATCATCAGCATCAACACCAGCAACATCATCAGCATCATCATCCGCATCATCAACACCATGCGCATGATCATCGTCATCATCATCATCACCATCATCATCGTCATCGGCATCGTCAACATCAGCATCATCATCATCATCAGCAGCATCATCGTTGGCATCATCCTCCTCCCCATCATCAACGTCGTCCTCATCAACATCACAATTATCAGCATCATCAAAACCAGCATCACCACCATCAGCATCATCAGCAGCAGCCTTATCATCATCAACATCAGCATCAACACCAGCTTCATCATCATCATCATCAGCATCAGCATCATCATCATCATCATCATCATCATCATCATCATCATCATCATCATCATCATCATCATCATCATCGCCATCATCAATATAAGCATCATCATCATCCGCGTCACCATAATCGTCATCGTCATCAGCACCACCGCAATCGTCATCATCAGCGTCGTCCTCATCCTCATCACACTCACCAGCACCGCAACCATCACCATGCTCATCATGTACATTATCATCATCATCATCACCATCATCAGCATCATCGCCGCCATCATCAACAGTATCATCACTATCATCAGTAGCATCGTCATCCGCAGCATCATCGTCAGCGTCGTCCTCCTGCGCCTCATCATGATTCTCATCCTCGTCCTCATCACCATCACCACCACCACCATCATCAGCATCATTTTCAGCATCAAAATCATCAGCACCAGCATCATCACTATCGTTATCAGCAGCACCGTCATCATCATCGTCATCATCAGCATCATCATCACTGCCATCATCAGCCTCATCACCATCATCAGCATCACCATCATCATCAGCATCGTCTTCTTCACCATCACCATCATCAACAACAGCAGCATCCGCAGCACCTTCGTCATTGTCATTATCATCCTCATCACAGTCATTAGCATCATCATCATCGCCACCATCATCAGCAGCAGCATCATCGTCAACCTCATCAGCGTCAGCACCATCATCATCAGCAGCAGCATCATCAGCAGCAGCACCATCATCATCTGTTCACCTCCCTCCATCTTCGCCTCCGTTGTCGCTGCCCTCCTCCTCGCCCTCCCCCTCCTCCTACACTCCTCCTCCTCCTCCTTCTCCTCCTCCACCCCTCTTCTGCTGCTCCTGCTCTGCTCCTGCTGCTCCTCCTCCTCCTCCCCTCCTCCTCCCCCTCCACCTCCTCCTCCTCCCTCCTCCTCCTCCCTTCTCTCCTCCTTCCCTCGACTGGCCTCCCTCCTTCTCCCCCTCCTCCTCCTCCTCCTCCTCCTCCTCCTCCCTCCTCCTCCACCTCCCTCCTCATCCCTCCCCTTTTCCTCCTCCTTCCGCTCCCCTCGCCTCATCCTCGCTTCCCCCCTACATCCCCTCCCTTAACCACCCCATTCTCCTCCTCTCCTTTCTATCCTCCTCTCCCCTCTCCTCCTCCTCCTCCACCTCCTCCTCCTCCTCCTCCTCCTCCTCCTCCACCTCCCTCCTCCTCCTCCTCCTCCTCCTCTCCTCCTCCTCCCCTCCACCGCCCCCCTCCCCTCCTCCTCGCCTCCTCCTCCTCCTCCTCCGCCTCCTCCTCCTCAGTCCTCCTCCTCTTCGTCCCCTCCTCCTTTTCCTCCTCCTCCTCCTGTTCCGCCTCCCCCTCCCCATCCTCACCCTGCCCCTCCTCATTTTCTTCGCGGCGCTGCGGCCGCCGCTGCGGTGCACCGCCTGGACGCAGGGCCGCCGACAGCAGCGGGACCCGCTGGGCCCCGGGACTCAGCCGTGCCACGACACGGCCCTGGGCCCAGGGAGAGGACCTGGACTTACGGGGGCCGCGCGTAAAACAGATCAATCTCCGCCGCGTGACGCCTCGGCTTGCCGCGTTAGTCGTAGCCTGTAGCCTTTTCGCGCCGCCTCTGCCTAATCAGTCTCTGCGTAGCCCGCTTGGACCTGACCCGCCGCCGGCGCGCTCGCCCGCGGCCGCTGACAAAAAAGTATCCCCACCAGCCAGCTTTTGGTAATTCGTCTTTGCGCGGCCCGCCCTGACTCGACTCGCCGTTTGCGCTTTCGCTTGCGGCTGCCTGCTAAAAAGTAAAACAGATCAAGCCATCGCATGCCCGGGGGCGGAGCAGGGCACCGCTGAAGCAGGCGGGGGCCCCCTGCACCTCCACTCGAGGGCGTGCAGGATTAGGAAGCAGCCCGCGGGAGGTCTCCGCAGGAGGTAGGCCAGACGAAGGGGCCACTGATCGCGACCAGGCCAGATTGAGCCCGGGATATGCCAGGCCGCGTGGGACTCAACCGGATCAGACGGGACAAAGCCATCGGGATGGTGCCGGATTGCATCAGCAAGCCCCGAGCATGCCAGCGCCGATGCTGAATTCGACCTCGCAGGAGTTGTGTCCTGACCAAGACGGGGCCGTCCAAGAGAGGAGCGTTAGTCATATCCCGAGGCACGTGTGCGGCCTGGGGGGGCGCCTGTGTGTGTGTGTGTGGGTGCGTGCGTGCGTGCGTGCGTGCGTGCGTGCGTGCGTGCGTGCGCGTGCGCGTGCGCGCGCGCGTGTGCGCGCGTGTGTGTGTGTGTGTGTGTGCGTGTGTGTATGTGCGTGTGTGTGTGTGTGTGTGTGTGTTCGTGCGTGCGTGCGTGCGTGCGTGCGTGCGTACGTGCGTGCTTGAGTGCGTGCGTGCGTGCGTGCGTGCGTGCGTGCGCGCGTGGGTGCGTGCGTGCGTGCGTGCGTGGTGCGTGCGTGCGTGGGGGGGGGGGGGGGCGTGCGTGTCGTCTGTGTGCGTGCTGCGTGCGTGTGTGTGGTGTGTCCTGTGGGGGGGGATGTGCGTGTGGGTGAATGCGGCGTGTTGAGTGTGTGTGTGGTGTGTGTGTGTGTGTGTGTGTGTGTGTTGTGTGTGTGTGTGTGTTGTGTGTGTGTGTGTGTGTGTGTGGGTGTGTGTGTGTGTGTGTGGTGTTGTGGTGTGTGTTGTGTGTGTGTGTGTGTTGTTGTGTGTGTGTGTGGTGTGGTTGTGTGTGTGTGTGTGTGAGTGTGTGATGTGTGTGTGTGTGTGTTGGTGAGGTGTGTGTGTGTGTGTGTGTGTGTGTGTGTGGTTGTGTGTGGTTGTTGTGTGTGTGGGTGTTGTGTGTGGTGTGTGTGTGAGTGGGTGTGTGTGGTGTGTGTTTGTGTAAGTGTCCTTGAGTGAAGTTCATTGATTGTAGGCGTGTGTGGTGTGGGTTTGAGTGTGCGAGTGTGTCTTGTGGTTGAGTATTGACCAAACCCCCTACCGAGGGCGGGGACTCTGACATCCGGAGAGATCATGGCCCTGGCAATGATTTCCCTCCCCTCCCCCCCCGGTTCACGGGTCGTCGACGCGGCCGTCGCCGTGCTCCTCCCGCCTACGCGCCCAATTTCGAAGCTCTCCAAGGCCTCCGGGGGCTTTCCGATGCCCCCTCCCCCCCCTCCCGGACCGAGCTCGTCCGCTCGACCGAGCCACCCTTTTGTCCTCTGGCCCACCCTCCTCCTCCTCCTCCTCCTCCTCCTGCCACCTCCTCCTCCTCCTCCTCCTCCTCCTCCTCCTCCTCCTCCTCCTCCTCCTCCTCCTCCTCCTCCTCCTCCTCCTCCTCGGTCGGTCGGATTCTGCAGCGGTGAGTCCCATGATCGGGGCCGCCGAAACCAGGGCGCGCCGCGCGCGCCGCCGCGGCCGGGCGCCCGCGGGCGCGGCCGGGCCGCGGGGCGCTCACGGCGCGGGCGGGCCCCCCGCAAGCGGGCAGCACGGGGATGGCAGGGCCAGCTCCCCCGCCACGTTTTGTCGGACGGACAACACCCCAGCCGGAAACACCCGACCCCCGACAGAACGGACAGGGGCCAGGCCCCACCAATCTACACCACCCACCCCAGGGGCCCGCCACGACACGACAGACGACGACGGCACGACACGACACGACACGACGGGGGACGAAACGGCCACGACACGACACGCACGACACGACACGGACGGACGACACGACGAAGACGAGCCGCCGGTCCCGCCCCAGGGCGGCGAGTGCTGGAGGGGGGACCCAGCACCGCCCTAGGGGAGGCCACGGGACCTGGCGACCCCCCCCGGGGAAGGAAACCGCACTTTGGCGGCGTCCCCCGGGGTGCGGGGGCTTTTCGCCCCGAGGGCCCGGCGGTCCCCGCCTCCGCCAGGGTCCGAAGCCCGACCCTCCTCCTCCTCCTCCTCCTCCTCC
>CAUYUJ010007846.1:0-35000 GCA_963575745.1 Prorocentrum cordatum
AAGTAGTAGTAGTGGTAGTAGTAGTAGTAGTCGTAGTAGTAGTAGTAGTAGTAGTAGTAGTAGTAGTAGTAGTAGTAGTAGTAGTAGTAGTAGTAGTAGTAGTAGTAAGGAACGTAATGGTACAAATCATAGTAGTTGTAACACTAATATGGTTCATCTTAATAATAAGAACTCGCCGGCACAACGGGCTAAAGGCGTGCTAAGATCCCAGGTGTCTTCTTAACATTATTCTAGGTCGCGCGCTCGGGGCCGCCCCTGGGGGTCCCTGGACGAAGGTCACGGCAAGTCCCGGCAAAGTCCCGGCAAGGTCCCTGGCAGGTCCCGGGCAGGTCCCGGCCAGGTCCCAGCAGGCTCCCAAGATCGTCCCAGGAGCGCTTCAAGTGACCTTTCAGAGAGCTCAACATGGCCCGAGACGGCTCAAGAGCGATCCAAGACGCCAAATATGGTCTCCAGACAGCCCTAAGCGCCTGCAAGACGCCCCCAGAGGCCTCCAAGAGACCTCCCAAGAGTGTCCACAGATGCAGACATTTGAAGGTTTTTGGCGTTCTCGCCTTGGGGGCTCACCAGCGCTCCAAGACGGCCCAAGAGGCTTCCAGGATCGCCCCAGCACAGCCCAAGAGGCCTCCAAGAGCGCCCAAAACGGCCCCAGAGGGCCGAAGAGGCTCCCAAGACGGCTCCAAGAGCGGGCCCAGACGGGGGACCCGAACGGACATTTCGAGCTCTACTCGCGGAGAGAGGTCCCATGGAGGTCCCCAAGAAGCCCCCAAGAGGCTCCCGAGAGGCCCCAAGAGGCCCCCAAGATGCCCCCGAGAGGCCCCACGAGACCCCCACGAGGCCCTCAAGAAGCCCCCAAGAGGCGCACTGCCGAGGACCACTCGGCCAGTCGACCGCGGTGCGCAAGATTGGCCGGCGGAGTGAGCGAAGAGATTCAATACTAGTAGTCTCCACCTCTAGGCCCAGCCAGGTGCTAAGGTTAACTCGGGCGTGTCCCCCTACAGGGGGATTTTGGGCGATCACAGAAAAATGCTCAAAAATGCCCCCCAAATGGGCAAAACAAGCCAAGAAAATCGTCCCCAGACTATTCTTGGACTCTTTCTGGATATTCCTCCTGCAGAGGGACAGGCCCGACTTCATGAAGCACTCACGCGTGCGGTGCGCCCCCCGGGCCTCTTTCGCCCCTGTGCTCGCGCCCCCCCCCAGGACCCGCCGAGGTCCCGAGGGGAGCGGCGGAGGCTGGCTTTAGGTCGGGCATTGCCCCCCTACAGGCGGGTTTTGGACGAAACATCTCAAATACCCCCAAAATACTCAAACATATTCAACAATAGTTAAAAATACATCGTCCCCAGACTATCTTTGAATGTTCCCCCTGTAGAGGGGCAGGCCCGACTTCAGGCTGGCTCGAAGACGCGCCTCAGAGCGGCCCCCCTCTTGGCGTGTGCCGCGCGGTCCGCCCCGAGGCTCTCGCGGCCTGGCTCCGGCCCCGTCCCGACCTCGGAGCGCCCGAGGCCGCCGAGGGCAGATCGCCCGAGGCATCGTGGCCCGCGGCGGGATGTGGAGCGTGTTCGGGCCGAGGGGGCCGCCCGCAGCTGTACGATCGCTGTGGTCCCGACCAGCCCGAGGACAGCCCTCGGCGAAGGTGGCGCAGGAATAGCTGCACGCACGTGCCCTCGCCGAGCCCGAACTCGGCGAGCCTTCTCATGCCCTCGCTGCTCCTGTTCCTCGTCCTCGTCGTCGTCGTCGTTGTCCTCGTCCTCCTCCTCCTCCTCCTCCTCCTCCTCGTCGTCGTCGTCGTCCTCGTCCTCCTCCTCCTCCTCCTCCTCCTCCTCCTCCTCCTTTTCCTCCCGCCTCCTCTCCTCCTCCTCCTCCTCCGTCCTCCTCCTCCTCCTCCCCTCCTCCCCCTCCCTCCTCCTCCTCCTCCTCCTCCTCCTCCTCCTCCTCCTCATCCTCCTCCTACCTCCCATCCTTCCTCCTCCTCCTCCTCCTCCTCCTCCTCCTCCTCCCCCTCCCCCTTCTCTCGCTCCTCCGCCTCCGCCTCCTCCTCCTCCTCCTCCTCCTCCTCCTCCTCCTCCTCCTCCTCCTCTCCTCCCTCCTCCTCGTCGTCGTCGTCCGTCCTCGTCCTCCTCCTCCTCCTCCTCCTCTTTCCTACTCCTTTCCTCCTCCTCCTCCTCCTCATCCTCCTCCTCCTCCTCCTCCTCCTCCTCTACCCTGTCGTTGACTGGGAACGATCGGGGAGGACCGCCTGAGGGTGGGAAGCGTCGAGCCTGCATCCGCGATGCATCGCCAGCTGGTCGGCCACGGGCCCCCGATGGCGGATCCGCACGCTCTCCCGGGCGGGGCGGGCCAACAGACCCCTTCTCGTCGACGATCCCCCCCCCCCCCCCAACTTTAGGTCGGGCGTGTCCCCCATACAGGGGGGGTTCGGGCGACAAATGAAACATAGTCCAAACATACCTCCCAAGTATTCAAAACTAGTCACAAAATCGTACCCAGACTATTTTTGGGCTATTTTTGAATAATCCTTCTGTAGAGGGGACAAGCGCCCGCCTTACCCTAACGGTGCAACCTGACCTCACCCTTTCCTCACGACCCTCCCCCCCCTCCTCCCCTCCTCCTCCTCCTCCTCCTCCTCCTCCTCCTCCTCTCTCTTCCCTCCTCCTCCTCCTCCTCCTCCTCCTGCTCCCTCCTCCTCCTCCTCCGCTCCGCCTTCCGCCTCCGCCTCCCCCCGGCACATCCTGCTCCTCCTCCTCCTCCCTCCTCCTCCTCCTCTCCTCCTCCTCCTCCTCCTCCTCCTCCCCTTCCCTCCGCGGCTGCCTCCCCCCCCCCCCGCTCCGCCCTGCGCCGCGGCGGCCCTCCTCGAGCTCTCGCTCCACGGGCCCCTCGGGGCCGAGCGGGCGGAGGCGTACATCGGCGTGATGCCTTTTTTCCGGGGGGGGGGAGGAGGAGGAGAGGAGGAGGGGAGAGGAGGAGGAGGAGGAGGGGAGGAGGAGGAGGAAGAGGAGGAGGAGGAGAGGAGAAGGAGGAGGAGGAGGAGGAGGAGGAGGCGGAGGCGTCCAGCGCGTGATTCGGCGAGGTGCTCCCGGGGGGGGGGGGCTGTAGTGACAGAGGGCGCGAGAGACAGAGAGAGACACAGTTCGGGCACGGGTGTCTGGGCCCGGCGGGTGCAAGCGCTGCCTGGACCCCCTCTGCTGACGGGAGGTGCGGTATATACTTTCGGGTCGGGCGAAAGGGGGGATAGCAAAGGGGGGGTCTGAGAATCAGCTCACGTAGCTGATTTTCCCGGCGCCTCCAGGCGCCAGATGGAGCTATGTATCGAGGAATGGGCCCCTCGGTGAGGCCGAAACCAGCTGCGTGCAGCAGATTTCGTAACCCCCCTTTCCCAATCCCCCCCTTTTGTCCAGCCCACATGTCTCGGTCGGCGTTCGCCTCGCCCCGGGCGCGGCCAAAGGAGGGACCCCGGCCGGAGAAAGCAGGCGGGCTGGGGCGACCGGGGTGCGGCACGCCCGTCCGCAGACCCGGCACTGAGATGGCGACTTCGGCTTTTATAGCGCGAGTGGGCGTGCGCGCCTGGGAGCCCACGCACCGCGTTGGGGCATCCCGCGCGGCGGCCCAGCGCGTGGGCCGCGGAGCGGTTTTGGCCAGGCGTTGGCACAGGACGCTGGCCCAAAAAAACGGGGGCGAGAACAGATGCAGAAGGCCCCACCCGGTGGGCGGGTGCAAGGGCCTCCCCGCGCGAACCCAAGGTTCGGTCGGGCATGTCCTCCTACAGGCGGATCTTGGACGACAAACAAATTACCGCCGAAACATTTTCAAACATAGGTAAAACGTAATCGAAACATCGTCGCCAAACAATTGTTCTACTATTTTTGACTACTTTTCCCCCTGTAGAGGGACATGTCCGACTGAAGCCGAAGGGCGACAATACCCGAGAACCAGCGGCCGTGAAAGCACGGCCGCTCCCAGCTGCGCCCAAGAGGCTCCGCCGAACACGGGGGCCGGGCAGGAGACGAGGAGGAGGAGGAGGAGGAGGAGGGGGAGGAGGAGGAGGGGGAGGAGGGGGAGGAGGAGGAGGAGGAGGAGGAGGAGGAGGAGGAGGAGGAGGAGGAGGAGAGGGAGGGGGGGGGGGGGGGGAGGATGAGAAATCGCACCACCCAGCGCAGGAGGCTCCGCCAGCAAGGGGTGCAGGGGCCCTGCCGCCCTTCGGCGCATGGAGGGGTTTGCCCCCCCCCCCGTGGGGGGCCGAATGCGGCAAAGGTGAGAAGGCCTCAGTGCCAAAGGGCGCCGGACCCCTGGATGCAGCCACTGGCCCTCCCGCGACGATGCCGGCCGTCAGCCGCGACAACTGCATGTCCTGAACTGCGCGGGCGCTGCCCCTGGTGGTGCAAGCCCAGGAGGCAGACAGAGGATGGCCGTGGAAGGCGGTTGCCATGGCAGCGGCGCCGACGGGCAGCCGAAGTCCGGGGCTAGTGCTCCCAGGAGCCAGCACAGCCGTCGGTCAGTCGTCGGACGACGTCGGAGTGCAAAGACGGACGAAATCGTCGTCGTCGGGGTACGTCGGTCCCCAGCGCTGGTTGAAGGCGTCGGGCCAGGACAGGCGTCGGTCGTCATCCGCTTCCGTGGTGAGGCATCGGAAGAAGACGCGCCTGACCATCGTGCCCGAAGCGCCTTGGATGGCGCCGAAAGTGTCGTCAAGGTATAAAGCTAGTGCATCGAACTCGTATGCCAGAACCAATCGCAAGGTCCCGGAAAGGACACGTGGCAAGGATCGCAATGCTCGCGAGCGGAGCCTGAAGCACCGATGCGCCGTCAGCGTGTCGGGCCAGGCAGAAGCCTTCTTCCGCAGTCCCCAGGGTCGGGGGGCGGGTCGGAAGTCGGTAACCGAGGTGGGGTGAGGTAGGCGGCAAACGCCCAGAGGCCTGGTCAGGACGGAGGCCGTCGGGGGCCGAGGAGGGCCGTAGGGGGCCCCTCGCCTGGCGTACGGCGATGTCGCCGTCGCTGGCGGGACGGCCTGGTCAGGTCAGGGGGCGCTGGGGTGGCCTCCGGCTCCTCCTCCTCCTCCTCCTCCTCCTCTCCACCTCCTCCTCCTCCTCTTCCTCCCCCTTCTCTTTCTCCTCTTCCTCCTCGCCCCCCGCCTCCTCCTCCTACGCCTCCTCCTCCTCCTCTCCGTCCTCCTCCTCCTCCTTCCTCCTCCTCCTCCCTCCTCCCCCTCCTCCCCTCCTCCTCCTCCTCCTCCTCCTCCTCCTCCTCCTCCTCTCCTCCTCCCCTCCTCCTCCACTCCTCCTCCTCCTCCTCCTCCTCCTTCCTCCTCTTCCTCCTCCTCCTCCTCCTCCCCCTCCCCCTCCTCCTCCTCCTCGCCGCCCTCCGCCTCCCTACCTCCTCCTCCCTCTCCTCCTCCTACCTCCTCCTCCTCCCTCCTCTCCTCTTCCTCCCCCTCCTCTTCCTCCTCTTCCCCCTCCTCCTCCTCCTCCTTCTCCTCCTTCTCGTCCCAGGTGGAAGCCCGTGGTCCAGCATGCGCCACGCGGCTGCGCCCAGCGGCGTGCCGCTCTGACGGGCGCTGGGGAGGCGGGAGCGAGGCCCGCGGCGGGTCAGGGGCCTTGTCGTTGCCATCGCATCGCGGCAGCGCGCTGCAAGGTGGAGCAGCCCGTTGGGGAGAGTGGCCAGCTCTCGGGTAGCGGTGGCCAGCCAGGCGAGCCCACTAAGGAGGATCCCAAACGGGGCGAACAGGAGGAGGAGGAGGAGGAGGAGGAGGAGGAGGAGGGAGGAGGAGGAGGGAGGAGGAGGTGGAGGAGGAAGTGGAGAAGGAAGAATGAGGAGGAGAAGGAGGAGGAGGAGAGAAGGACGAGGAAACGGAGGAGGAGGATGAGAGGAACGGGGAGGAGGAGGAGGAGGAGGAGGAGGAGGAGGAGGAGGAGGAGGAGGAGGAGGAGGAGGACGCCAACTCTTTCGTGGCACCGGGCGAGGCGGATGGCGCGCATGACAGCATGAGGTCTGGCTGTCGTGTGGGCCTGGTCGCCCTGCTGGGAGGTGCCAGTGGTGCTCGTTCGGCCACTCGGCGGTAGGGTCGCTAGGCACTACGGTGGGTGGCATCGGCATGTGGCTGCCTCGTCGTCAGGCATGTGCGTCGGTCGGTCGACGGCGGCGGGTGTCGGCGTGCTGGCGTCAGACGGTCGCCGGGCAGTCTTCGGACGGGCGGCGGACGGGCGCAATCGGTCGTCGGGCGCTGGTCTGCCTGTCGGCGGCGGGACGTCGACGGGCTTCTCCCTGCTAGGGGGGACAGCCCTTAAGCTGGACGTGCAGCTGGACCACCCAATACTGGTTGTGTTCCCCCGTCCGGCCGACGACGGTGCCGTGGTGGCCGTTGATGGGGGTTGGCTCCTGGTTGGTAACCGTCCCCTCGATACCTTCGTGGATATGTGGAGGTACGGGGGGAGGAACGAGGCAAGCGTCGGCGGCCAGTGCATCGGCCCCATCTGCCGATGCGTTGACCCTGGTGTCCTGACGTAGTGGGTGATGGTGCTGGCTTTGTCGCTGGCAGCCGAGCGGTAATGTGCTGAGGGATGCTATGGCTAGGCGAGTCGTCAGTGTCCTCCTCGGCACTCGGTGCACGCGAGCAGCGAGCCTGGTGGCTGCTGCGGGTGCCTCGGCGTGATCCTCGGCGCGGCGCGGCACGAACCTTGGGGGTGACACTCGCAACGACGCCAAAGCGGCCAGCTGGAGGGTCACCGTGTCGATGTAGACGTGGCCCACTTCTGGGGGACTGTGGTGGCGCCGCTCGTCGGAGGTCCTATCGGGGCTGCTCGGTCGTGGCTCCGAGGTGGTACTCTGGTAGTTGGCGGATAAGCCATCAATCAGCTTGCGTGCTCTCTTGGAGGTACACGGTTTCCCCCGGGGCCGTAGGCGACCCGAGGAGGAGGAGGGGAGGAGGAGGAGGAGGAGGAGGAGGAGGAGGAGGAGGAGGAAGCGGAGGAGGAGGAGGAGGAGGAGGAGGAGGAGGAGGAGGAGGAGGGGTCGCCTAAGCCCTTCGGAGAAACCCTCCACTCCGAGGTGGTACTCCAGTAGTTGGCGGATAGGCTATCAGTCAGCTTGCGTGCTCTCTTGGAGGGAGGCCAGAGGCTGCGAAGCAGTTACAGCGTGCGACTGGAAAGGCGAAAGCAACCCGTGGCGTGGGGGGCGAGCGCCGGTTGGCGGGTAGAAAACGGTCGTCAATCGTCGTCGTCAGAGGCCGGACAGTCGACAGAACGTCGTCGGCGGTCAGCCGGGCGGTCTGTTGACGGTCGTCGGCGGTCGTCGTTGGAGAGCGGACGGCCCGCGGACGGCCTGCGTGCGGTCGTCGGTCGGGTCGGCGTCGTGTGGCTTGTCGCCTGGCGGTCGGCGGACGGTCGTCAGACGTCGTGTGGTCCCTCGGTGGCCCGGCGGACCCTCGAGGGGAGGGTCGCGATGGCCTACTTCCTGCGTGCCGGCTGCAAGGCGGGCCTGGTGACCCGCCCGGGAGTCCCCCGTGGCAGTCGGCTTATGTCGGGCGTGTCCCCCTACAAGGGGATTTTCGACGACAAAAGAAAAATACCCCACAAAATGCACCAAAAAGGTAGAAAAATATTTGAAAAATAGTCCCCAGACTATTTTTGGAATATTTTTTGACTTTTTTGGGTGTATTTTTGTTTCGTCGAAAGTCTCCCTGTGGGGGGACAGGCCCGACTTAATAGTAGGCTGATGCCACTGCGTCAGGGGGGTTTGGCTGCAGCGTGGGCCTCGCGGCCCCCGTGGCCGATGCCCCTGGAGGTCCGCGGGCGCCCAGAAGGATGGTCACGGCATGTCGCAGCGGACTGCGCCTTGGGCGACATCGCGGGGGCTGCCCAGAGTTCTGGCCTGGTTGCCACTCTGAGCGGCGCCAGTGGCGGTCGGCGGACCCTCGGCGGGAGGGTCACAATGAACCGCAGCGGTCCTGGTGGCCCCACTGGCTGACGGCAGTGGTAGTCGGCGGACTCTCAGTGGGGGGGGGCACCATGAAGTACCACATTGGGGCTGGACGCAAGTTTGGCCTGGTGTTGCCATGGACTCCATGATCAGTTCTGGTTGCAGTCGGCGGAGGCCCGTCGAGAGGGCCTTGATGCTCTGGCACATGGGAGCTGCCTGCAGATTCGGCCTGGTGGCCTCCTTGGGCGGCGGGCGGTGGGGCATCGGTCTGGGTGGCGTCACGAAGATCACGTACGACGCCACGTAGGTTACCACGCTTGTCCTGAAGGTCTCCATGGAGAACGGCACGAAGAGGATGGGGATCACCCTGGCTGGTGGGGGGGAAGCGAAGGAGTTTGGTACGAAGAGTGCGCAGAGCGTCGCGAAAGTCGACTCTGAGTGCCTGAAATTCATGCACCGGGAGACCGTGAAGCTCGCCCCGAAGCTGTCGAGGATCTTGGGGTGGGTCAGGAACTGGTACGCGCAGCGTGTGGTCGCCGAGCTGGTGCGTGAGAGCGACGGGTGGCTGCCGTCCATGCGGAACGCGACGTTGAACACGACGAGGTCTGGCAGCTGCGCCGACAGCCCGCCGGAGTCCGTTGCGCCTGGCAGCCGAGGAAATTAAGCCATGTACAGTGGAGGCCAGTCCACAAGAAAGCTTCCGCAAGAGACCCAACCCTCAAGACCCCAGGGCGTCTCTTGATTCCTGGGTGTGGGAACGTCGCGCTCTCCATGGCAGAACCATCGAAACCCAGGAAACCCAGGGAGACCTGGAGGCAAGCAGGGTGGTTCTTAGCTTGGGCCTCCACTGCAGGGGTCACCGCTCGCGGCGCGTGGGCCGGAGCGGCGGCACGGGACACGGCGCAGCCGGGCATGGGAGAGGAGTGCATGGGTGCAGCTCGGTCGCCCGCGGAGTGTGCTGGGTTCCAGCCTGGCCAGGGGGGGGCTTCAGAAGAACCCCAGGGGGGCGTGCACCCGCGTCCGAGCGCGTGGAAGGGCTCGGGCCCAGTCTATCATATATTTATATACGTGTATATATATGTATGAAGAGAGAGAGAGAGAGAGAGAGAGAGAGAGAGAGAGAGAGAGAAGCAGAGAGTGAGAGCGGGAGAGGCATATATATAGAGAGAGAGAGAGAGAGAGAGAGACAAATAGAGAGAGAGAGAGAGAGATACATATGTAATATAATAAATACATAAAGAGACACAGACAGAAGAGCGAGTGCCACCAATCAAGAACACGCGCATTCATATGAGAGAGTCGTGATCCACCGCCCGCTTTAACTGGAAAATGCCAACCTTTCGGATCCGAAACCGGGGTGCCCCCCCCCCCCCCCCCCTCACCTTCCGAACCCCCCCCCCCCCCCATGCCTGGAACTGGCGCCCCCCCCCCCCTCCCCCGGCCAACCCCCCCCCCCTCCCCTAACCCCTCTCCCGCCCACCCGCTCCTTTCGCAAACCAGGGGGTCATCTAACCGTTCGAACCCCCCCCCCTCCGGATCCGAAAAACCGGGGGGTCACCTACCCTGATTCGAACCCCACCCCCCTCCTCGAAAACCGGAGGGGGGTCACAACCCGTTCGACCCCCCCCCACGCACCGCCAGCAAACGACTCCCGGTCCCTACCACCGTCCGCATCACATCCCGCACTGCTGTTCCCAGCGCCACTGTCCTCACCACCACTGTTCCCGCTGGTTCCACCACCGTCCCTACTGTCTCCACCAGTGCCCCCACCACTGTCGCACTGTCCCCGCTGTCCCCACCACTGTTCCCACCACGGTTCCACTCTCTCCACTGTCTCCACGGCCCCAACCACTGCCCGACTATCCCCACTGTCCCTACTGTCCCACTGACTCCTCCGCTGTCCCACTGGGCTGTCCCACTGTTCCCACCACTGTCCCCATTGTCCCCGCCACTGTCCCCACTGTACCTCTGTCCCATTGTCCCACCGCCGTCCTCGCCACCGCCTTCACCACTGTCCCCACCACCATTGTACCCTCCACCTTCCCACTGTTTCCACCTCATTCCCACTGTCCCCACACCACTGTTCCCACCACCACCGTCCCCACCACTGTCCACTGTCCCCCCTGTTCCCACCATTGTCCCCACCACTGTCCCCACCACTACCGTCCCCACCACTGTCCCACTGTCCCACTGTCTCCACCACTGTCCCGCTGTCCCCTCGCCACTGTCCACACCAACACCGCCCCCACCACTGTCCGCACCCCCGCTCGGTTTTCCAGGGGGGGGGGGGGGGTTCGAACCGGTAGTGACCCCCCCCGGTTTTTCGTTTGGGGGGGGGGGGCTCGAACCGTAGTGACCCCCCCCTTTCATGATGAGCGGGGGGGATGATTCGAATCGTGACCCCCCTCCGGTTTTCCCCAGAGGGGGGGGGGGGGTGGGGTTCGAACCGGTAGTGACCCCTCCCGGTTTTCCGCCAGCAGCGGTAGAACACGCTCTTTCAGATGTACCTAAAGGATCGGCGTGGTTAATAAGTGTTACCGTGAGTTATAACCATGTTATAACTATGTCATAAGTCTGTTATAAGGAAGTATAAATTGTTATAACTAGGTTATGAACTTACTAACTTCGCTAACTTGGTCCCTCTATTTAAGTTTAGTTACGCGGAGTTAGAAAAGTTAGCAACTCTGCTAACTTTTAACATATGTTGGAAAAACGATGACGTGTAGGCTGGTTTCCCTGGTGTGTAGTTTTTTTTTTCAATGCTGCTATTCGTTTTTCGGCATGGCGTTGCTAGACTGTTGCCTGACTCCCCCCATGCGAGTGCGATCGGTGCAATTCATTCGTGAATTTCGAAGGGTGCTATTGCAAGATTGCAACGTTCATTTGCACATATATATATATGATTGGAGATCTTTCCAGTACCATATGTTCAATTAATTCAATTTATTTAATTATTTAATTTATTATGTAACGATTATTTAAAGGAATTAAATATTTTTTAATTTATTTAATTTATTTAATTAATTTTATTTTTTTTGTCGGCCTCCCTGGCGAACATTCTGGCGGACCTCAGATCAGCCGAATTAATGACATTTATTTAATTGCTGTGTTTAAAATAAATTAAATAAATTAAATAATGCTTCGGGCCCTGGCATCGCCCTGGTACTCGCTGTGAAATTAATTACATTTATTTAATTTATTTAATTTATTTAATGTATTTAATTTATTTAACTTATTTATTTTTTTTTCTGCCTCCCTGGCGGTCCTTCTGGCGGACCTCAGATCAGCCGAATTAATTTAAATTTAATTGGTGTGTTTTAAATAAACTAAATAAATTAAATAAATTAAATAATAGTTCGGGACCTGGCGATCACCAGAAGCTCCGCCGAATAGGCTGAGAAATAAATTACATAAATTGAATAAATTAAATAAGTTGAATAAATTAAATAAATTGAATTTATTGAATTTATTTCATTTGTTTAATTTTTTACATGGGCTAATTCATTAAACAGATTGAATAAATTCTATTTATTTAATTTACTTAAGTTGTTTAATTAATTTTTCGGCCTCCCTGGCGGACCTTCCGGCGGACCTCAGATCAGCCGAATTAATTTAATTTATTTAATTGCTGTGTTTTAAATAAATTAAATAAATTAAATAAATTAAATAATGGTTCGGGTTCTGGCGATCGCCAGAATCTCCGCCGGATAGGCTGAGAAATAAATTAAATGAATTAGATAAATTTACTGATATTTCATGCACTCGCGCTATCAGCATGTGAACATGTGAAATATTGTTTATTAGTTTATATTTCCCACTCTGGTCTTGCCCCGCCACCCAGCTTTCCTCACTTTCCTCACTTTCCGCAGCTTTCGTTTAATTTCCCTAGCGTTCCTCACTTTTCTGAGCTTTCCCCAGCTTTCCTCACTTTCCGTGGGTTTCCCCACTTTCCCCTGCGTTCCTCACTTTCCCGGGCTTTCCCCAGCTTTCCTCATCTTCCTCACCTTTCCTCGCTGTCCACAGCGTCCCTCGCTTTCCTCAGCTTTCCCCAGCTTTCTTCACTTTCCCCAGCTTTCCTCACTTCCTCCAGCCCCCCTCGCTTTCCTCAGCTTTCCTTGGCTTTCCTCACTTTCCATAGCTTTCCTCATTTTCCCCAGCGTCCTTCATCTTCTTCAGTTTTTCCAGCTTTTCCTCGGCTTTCTCCTGCTTTCCTCACTTTCCTCAGCTTTCCTCGCTTTCCCCAGCGTCCCTCACTTTCCTTAGCTTTCCCAGGCTTTCCTCACTTTCCCCAGCGCCCCTCACTTTCCCTTCCTCAGCTTTCCTCAGCTTTGCCCAGCTTTCCTCAGCTTCGAGGCACTGCTGAGGAAAATGTCGGCGCCGTTTTGCGAAGTGCCCCAGAGGCTCTCCGTGGCATTGTTGAGTTTTCCCGGGGTCCTGCGAAACATGTTCTGGGCTCCCCGGTGGTTCCAAAGAGCGCTAAATTGAATTAATTGAATTAGTCGAATTAATTTAATTAAATTAATTATTAATTAATTTAAATAACGACTTGTGAATTAATTAAATAATTAAATTAATTCAATTAATTTAACTATTTAATTAACTTAATAATTTAATTAATTCTGCGCCCTCCCTGGCGGGCCCTGATCTCACACTCAGGCGCGGCCGAATTAATTTAATTATTTAAGTGTGAGCATTTAAATTAATTGAATTCATTAAATAATTAAATTAATTCAATTAATTTAAATGCCTACACTTAAATAATTAAATAAATTCGGCCGCGCCTGAGTCTGAGAGGAGGAGGAGGAAGAAGAGGAGGAAAAGGAGGGGAAGAGGAACACGGTACGAGGGCGATATGTCCGCGGGGACGCCTTTGCGGACATATCGTCCCAGAGACGCCCAAGTCCCATGTATTTGGCCCTCGTGGGGCCGCTGGGCTCTCCCTGGAACGCCCTTGGGGTCTTATTGTAGTACCTTGTCGGGTATCGTTTCCGCTCGGTCTACGTTCTTATTATTTCTCATGTTCAAACCATTTGTGGGTATCTCTTGACATTGCATGCGTGTGGACGCATCTACACGCAGCTGTGAGACTGTCAAGGGCTAGAGTTTGCTAGAACCTCAGCGCACGCGAAGCGTGCTTGGTTCTGGTTGCGATATGTCCGCAGAAGCGTGTTGGCGGACATATCGTCTCCAAAATACAAAATATTATAGCCGGAGTGCAGTATCCCCAAACAGGGTTTTTAGACCCACTGCGGTTTCCAAGGTCGATTGCGTGCCCGCCTAGTGCGGGCTGGCATGGCATGTTAAAACATGCCTCCTCCTCCTCCTCCTCCTCCTCCTCGTCCACCTCCTCTTCATCCCGAAAGGCATCTCGGAACCCAGAGTTGCGAGGATGTCTCCAGCGTAACGGGCTGGACCACCTCGCGCGCGGCATTTCGGACCCCAGAGTTGCGACGATGTCTCGGGCGAAACGTGCTGCGAGGAAGTCTCAGGCGAAACGGGCCGGACCACCTCGAGCGCGGCGTCTCAGAGCTCCGAGTTGCGGGGGCCTCCTGGTGCCTCCTGGGGCCTCCTGGGGACCTCCTGGGGCTTCCTCCTGGGCCTCCTGTGGCCTCCTGAACTCCACCTGAGGTTTCCTGAAGCATCTTGGGGCTCCCAGGGGGGATATCTAACCTGTGGCCGTTTGGGCCTCTCCAAATACAGGGGGGGCCACAGGAGCAGGAAAAATCAACGAATCGACACCGGATGTGTATTAACTTGACACGTTCTGATAGAGGGCCTCCTGGGGCCTCCTGGGAGCCTCCTGGGAATCTCCTGGGGACCCCTGGGGCCTGTCCTGGGCGTCCTGCGGCCTCCTGGAGCTCTCTGGGGCCTCCCCCTCCTCCTGCCTGCTCCCTCATGCACATCATCCGCCTCCTCCTTCTCCCTTCCATCTCCTCCTCCTCCTCCTCCTCCTCCTCCTCCTCCTCCACCTCCTCTTCATCCCGAACGGCATCTCGGAGCCTAGAGTTGCGAGGATGTCTCCAGCGTAACGGGCTGGACCACCTCGCGCGCGGCATCTCGGACCCCAGAGTTGCGACGATGTCTCGGGCGAAACGTGCTGCGAGGAAGTCTCAGGCGAAACGGGCTGGACCACCTCGAGCGCGGCGTCTCAGAGCTCCGAGTTGCGGGGGCCTCCTGGTGCCTCCTGGGGCCTCCTGGGGACCTCCTGGAGCTTCCTCCCGGGCCTCCTGTGGCCTCGTGAACTCCACCTGGGGTTTCCTGAAGCCTCTTGGGGCTCCCAGGGGGGATATCTAACCTGTGGCCGTTTGGGCCTCTCCAAATGGAGGGGGGGGGGGGCACAAGAGCAGGAAAAATCAACGAATCGACACCGGATGTGTATTAACTTGACACGTTCTGATAAGCGGCCTCCTGGGGCCTCCTGGGAGCCTCCTGGGAATCTCCTGGAGACCCCTGGGGCCTGTCCTGGGCGTCCTGCGGCCTCCTGGTGCCTCCTGGGCCTCCTGGGGACCTCCTGGAGCTTCCTCCTGGGCCTCCTGTGGCCTCCTGAACTCCACCTGAGGTTTCCTGAAGCATCTTGGGGCTCCCAGGGGGGATATCTAACCTGTGGCCGCTTGGGCCTCTCCAAATGGAGGGGGGGGCACAAGAGCAGGAAAAATCAACGAATCGACACCGGATGTGTATTAACTTGACACGTTCTGATAGAGGGCCTCCTGGGGCCTCCTGGGAAATCTCCTGGGGGCCCCTGGGGCCTGTCCTGGGCGTCCTGCGGCCTCCTGGACCTCTCTGGGGCCTCCTGAGGCTCGCAGGGTCCCATGGAGGATATGTAACATGTGGCCTTCTGGGCCCCCAGGCTGGACCACCTCTTGCGCAGCATCTGAGAGCTCAGAGTTGCGAGAATATCTTGTGCGAAACAGGCCGGACCACCTTGCGCACGGCATCTCAGATCTCAGAGTTGCAAAGATTTCTCAGGCGAGACGGGCCGGACCACCTCGCGCAGGGCATCTCAGAGCTCAGAAGTTCGAGGATGTCTCAGGCGAAACGGGCCGGACCACCTCGCGCGCGGCATCGGGGAGATCAGAGTTTCGAGGATGTCTCAGGCGAAACGGGCCGGACCACCTCGCGCGCGGCATCTTGGAGCTCAGAGTTGCGAGGATGTCTCAGGCGAAACGGTCCCGGACCACCTCTCGCGCGGCATCTGGGAGCTCAGAGTTTCGAGGATGTCTCAAGCGAAACGGCCCGGACCACCTCTCGCGCGGCCTCTCAGAGCTCAGATTTAGGAGGATGTCTCAGGCGAAACGCTCAATCCCGGACAGCTCAGAAACGAGAGTTGTGAGGATGTCTCAGGCGAAACGGGCCGGACCACCACATTTGTTTGAGGATGTCTCTGCTTAGCTTTCCCTCGGCCGGAATTAGCTTCTATCACAACAGCACCCCGTTCAGCAAGCTGTTTGGGGAAAAATAGCGTTGGCCCTCCTGAAGCCATGAAGGGTTGATTTGGAGGCCATCTTAAGTCAACTGGGAGCGCTGGGGATATCTCGGGCCGTCTGAATGGAGGAACGACGCCGAGGAGGAAGAGGAAGGAGAGAATATGGGGGCTTTCTTATAGCCTGTGTGTGTGTGAGTGAGTTGTCGCTCGATATGCTTGGACGTCACGTTGCAAGGCCGCGCGGCCACGAGTACGTTCTCCACGCCACTTATCCCCCCTCCTGTTACTATCTGCTCTTGCTCCTCCTTAGCCATCAAGGATCAAGTTCAAAACACACGGTCCAATTCAATATGAAGCTATTGAAACTACCGGGAAGGAAAGCTAAGAAGAGGGGAGTGCAGAAGGCGTCGAAGGAAAGAGGGGCACGTCGCAAGGTGTGCCAAGTAGGGAAGGCAATGTTGGCCGTCATATTGCAGCTCATCCGCTTGGAGGCTATGCCGAAATTTCCTCTTGAGAACGCGTCTGACTGCCTCATTCTCGCGCTTTTCATGTTGGAACTCTTCAAATCTGGTTGCCCATGTGATGTTGTTTGCTTGCTCTTTCTAGCAGCGCGGCACATGCGTACCCCGAGCCTCGTCCATGAATTGTTGAAGCGGGCTCTCAAACAAAAGTTGCGGTCGGTTGCCCGCGCGGCAATTTTCATGGAGAGTGAATTGAGCAAGGAACCGTTCTCTTCACAAAAGACTGGCGTGCCATTTTGGCCAGGGTTTTCATCTTTCCACAATTCAGCTGTGATTATGGCTCTTTGGGTTGATGCTGACAATCAATGTAAGTTGTTCGCAGCTGTGTCTGCTTTGTGCGACATCGCTATTTCAAGCAAAAACCACAATGGGACGTCAATGTTTCAGGCAATGGACGCTATCGAAAGGTTGCCGCACGCTAAGAGCTACAGCTATGATATTGTGCGCTTGTGGCTCCGTGCGCTGAAAACATGCAAACAATTGATGCCCAAAAAGATTACGGTTCTTAAACGCCAGACAAAATTACAAGATGACACCGACGACGCGGAAAAGTTGGCCTCGCGCATGTCGCCTCATGTCACTATTGTTTGGCAATTGTTAAAACGCGCGAACGCCTGGCAGCAGCTCCCTGCAGTGGGCGGAGGATCTAAATCGTTATTGTGTTGCGAAGTATCTAGTTTCTTGGGTCATATCAAATACGTTCCAGCACAGAAAGAGACACACTGTGATGATTTTACTGTCGAGCAATACGCGCAGGGCTGCAACCTGAACATGCTGCAGAATCTTGGAAAATGGCTCGCTGCTCCGACGGCGAAAAGCCAGGTGAGTGAAGTTTTGAAGAAATGCCGCAGCGAGGCCGCAGAACTTGAGAAATATTTCCCAAATGCGAAACTCATGAAACACTCTTCGATGGCGGCCAAAAGTTTCGCCGAGGCCGTGCCGTCCGCCTTGAGGATTTAAGGAATTAGCGTGGCAGTGTCAAGGTTTGTTTGAATTCGAATGAAGCTGGCCGCGCGTCTCACTGTGTGATTTTTATCACGTATTCTAGAAACTGATTTTGGTGCCAGGCCTCCGCCGCCCGCCTGCCTTCGAGTTGGTGTCTCCGCGTTCACCTTCGCCCTCTTCGCTTCTTCCCCCGTCTCCCTGATTTCTAGGCCTCGTCGGAATCCCCTCTGGTTGTACCAGGGCGTTCCAGATATATGGGTTCGATTGTGGTTCGTGGAGCCCGGAGCGACATTTTGTCGCAGCAACCATTAGGACCATTATGATCGCCTTCATTTTTTCATATGAAGTTCAACAGCTGTGTAATTTCTGAAGAGGTCGTTCCACGAACCCCGCATTGAGCCGGGTGCTCCCCGAGACAGCCCCTCGTGGCCCAGGAGGGCCAGATGCATGAGTTTCCGGGAACTCGGGGGGATATGTCCGCAAAAGCGCCCCTGCGGACATATCCCCAAATCGCCGGCTTGCGCTCCCCCCCAGATGGTTCTCGTCCTAGCGGACGCTCGTAAAATGTTCGGTGCTCGTAAGGCTCGCGTGGCTCGTGAGGCTCACTTAATCCATTCAGTTTTTCCCGGTGGAGCTTGTATAGTGAAACCGTTTAGTGAGGCATGCGTTTGGCGTGTCTGTGCCACCTTGTCAGTGCGCTTTCTCATCCGATCATTTGCCCAGAAAACGTTGTTCCTCATCCCGGGACTCGTTGCCCGGCTCAACGGGACACGACGACGACGACGACGACGACGACGACGACGACGACTACGACGACGACGACGACGCGGGCCCGAGGGCGGCCGCCCTCTTCCATGGGGCACGACTTCTGGAATTATCGAGGCACATGGGCTGGACGCACTCATCCGTCGGCGCGCGGCTCGCGAACGAGCGACCCCCTATGGGCTGGCGTCGTCGTCGGGCTCGCTCGCGCCGCAGTAGGCTGCCCGGGTATCAGCGAACCGAGAGGAGGCAATGCGGCGCAGAGCTTCGCGTCTGTTTTGCCCGTTGCCGCCGGTGGGGTGGCCCGGCACTCAGGTGCCCCAAGTTCCATTGGATTTCTCCCTCGAGCTGCCGCGTCTTCCGAAGATCCGCCTGCTCGAGCGACTCAACGCTCACCCTCGGGACTCCCAGTTGCACTTCGTCGAAGAGTCGCACTCCTATTACATTCGCGGCGCGCGAACGCATGGGTCAGTCACGGGATTGATACATGAGTACTGCAGTGTTTTCGACGCTGGTGCTGTGATTGGGAAGATGCGGAGCGGGCGGAACTGGCCGCGACCTGATTATTTGCGCCAACCTCGCCCGGAAGACGTGGTCGCAAAGCTGCGGGCCACGCCGGAGGCTGCTCGCTTGCACGAGTTACTTGTGTCGCACGGGGCATGCGACGCCGAGATCTGCGACGAGATGAAGGCAACTGCGAGAGCGGCCCCCCGCTTGGCAAACCAACTGGAGAGTCTATCTCTCTCGGATCAGGAGATCTTGGAGAAATGGCGCCTGAACAAAGAAGAGGCGGCTAGGCGGGGCACCTGGATGCACTGGACGTTCGAGGCCCACCTCAACCGCGTTCCGGTGCCCCACGATGCCGTCGAGTTCCAGTTGTTCTTGAAATTCTTGGGCGCGCTGAAAGGTCTGGCGGCTTTCCGCACCGAGTGGGCCATCTTCGCGGAGCACGAGGGGCTTGCTGGGTCAATCGACTTCGTGGCTCGAGACTCCGCGGGCAGTCTGTACATATACGATTGGAAGCGGGCGAAGAATTTACGTTCGAAGTTCACGAACCCATGGGAAAATATGAAGTTTCCACTGGGCCGGTGGCCAGACTGCCAGGGAAATCATTATCGGGTTCAGCTTAACATCTACAGGTGGATGTTGGAACGTTACTACGGCGCCCGCGTGGCCGCGATGTATGTGGTCTGCCTTCATCCGGACAACGGCGACCAGCCATTTGTGGACGACGTACCGGTGATCCGAGAGATCGAGGAGCTCATGGCCATTCAACGCACGAGGTCCCGAGAGTTGCGGGCAACGGCGTCGGAAGACGCCCGCGAGATAGACCCTCTGGGCGGCTGGCCGCGGCCAGTCGTGGCGGCGCGCATGCCTTATTGCCTGAGCACCGCGGCCAATTTCGATCGCGCCTTTCGCCAGATGTCAGTGGACGTCGCGCACTGGCGTTGCCGTTGCGATTGTGCGCCGCCCTCTTGAGGTGCCGTTGCAATTGCCGAATGCCAACTGGCAACAGATGACAATCGCGCGCATGGGCTCTGCGGGAGCCACGCTGACAGCCGCGTGCTCTCAACTTCCGCGGAAGTAGTGACGCCCTCGCATGAAGGAGCGCGTGGATGCGACGCTTGCGTTGTCAAAACAAGGAATTATTATGTATACTAACAAAAGCCAAAGCGGAGAGGGGTACCCAGAGACATCATATATCCCGCGCCATCATTGCAAAGAGTAAATGCGAACGCAAGTTGCGCTACCCAACAAGCGACGCGCGCAGAGTCCGCTCGGGAGTAGCATAGAATATGATTTTCCCCCAGCTCGCGTTTCGGCGATGCGCGGGGGAAAAATCAGCGCGGCCGTTCGCTTCACCGGCTCAGGATTGTAGCAAACGTGGCTCGGCATTGTCGGCCTGCTTTGACTTCCCCGCTCTTTCCCTGATTGTGGATCAACATTGCTGTCCTGTGATCTCTATGTCGTACCTCGGCGCCATGGCCACCGACGACCAGCGCGCCGCCAGTTCTCCATTTCTGAGCTCGCAGTCCCTTGAGGTGGGCGACCCGACGCCGCGCGGGAGGGCTCGCCAGCGGCGCGCATGCTCTGGCGCCCGCTCGCTGACGCCGGCGCGCAGGAAGCTTCGACTGTCCTCGCGGGCTGCGCGCAAGGCTGCTGCGCGAACACCTCCATCGTCTCCGGAAAGAGACGACGCCGCTGACATCGATGCTTTCGCGCTGATGGTATCGAAGATCTCAAATGAAGCATTCGGTTCTATTATGTCTTTCTTCCCTTCCTTGCGGAGGCGAACATTAGCGCGTTGTTTCGCACTGGATCAACAGATTCGCCAAGACAAAACGTTCATTCTCGTGAAACCTTTCAGTTCGAGCGGGCCCAGGGCCTCGCGTGGCCCGCACGGTGCCGGACTGCCCGGAGTCCTCGCTGTTGTGCCTTGCTGGTTCCAGCCTGCCAACGCAGAACTTGCCTCGGTGACAGCCCCCAGCCCTGTTCACGATCGCTGTTTCCTTTGCGGGATGGACGACGGCGACGTCGACGGCATCGGCCACTATCTGGAAGGGTGCGTGGCCACGGTGAGATCATTTTCTTTCCCCGAATTGACACATTTGCGCGCAGCGACCTCCGCGTGGGCCATGTTGGCGCAGCGATTGGAACCTGGCGGCGACGTCTTCGCATGCGCGCGGTGCAGCGGAGTCTGCGTCGCCTGGGAAGACACCCTGAACATAGATTCCACCGCTGATATGCTCAGACTGCACAGGCGACACGCGGCCGCAGAGCAAGCAGGGACGTCGGCCGACTCGCGCCCGCGACTGGACTCGGGGGGATGCGGCGGCGCTGGCGCCATTGCGCGGCCCTCCGTCAAGAGCGGGCAGTGACTTCCGATCGAACCTTTGCGCAGACAAAATCGCGACTTCTCAATCATCTCAATATTTTCTCCTCGCCTTCCCACGTGCCCAACGTGGCGCGGGGCCTTCATGTCGCTCGATATCCCCCATTGCCTAGCTCTTACATATTCGACGGCAGCTCCACTGATGGATCGTTGCTGATCTCTTCATCACCCTACGGCTCAAGACATGCGTTCCCCGTGGGTCGGCTTTGCCGCCCTGTGTTTTCTCTGCTATCTCACCCGTGGGTTGGCCTTGCCGCCCTGTGTTGTTTTCCCTGCCACCTCTCCGCGCTATCTCACATGCGCGGCGCACCCGCTCGCCAGGAGCAGGACGGTGCCAGGCTCGCGCCGGCGCCGGCTAGGAGACGGATCAGAGGCAAGAGAACGGCGGACGACGTCGGCGAGGGCTGGGTGTGCCTCGCGGCCGAGCAGCGCGAGCCCCACGAGCTCGCGGACGTGGGCTCGGCGGATGCACCTGAATCTCCGAGCGGCGATGAGGGCGAGACAGCAGTGCGGACAGAGTTGTTCGAGTGCCTGGAGAAGGAAGTCAAGAGTTACGCTGCGGGGGTGACGCTCCTGCGCCCCAAGCGGGACAGCGAGGGCGTGAAATTGAAGTTTGCGTGCGGTCTATGCCCGTTCCGGTCGTTCTCGACGCAGGCGTTGCTGGCCACGCACGTCTCCAAGTACCACCTCAGAAAGACGCGATTCGTGGCCTCTGGCACGAAGCAGTTCAATGTCGTGTGCGCGTTGTTCGACAACGACCGACTTCTGCGTACTCCAGCAGGGAACCTGCTGAAGCGGTCTGCGATGATCCTCCGCGAGACAGTATCTCCTGCTGTTCATCGCGGACAGAACGCCATTGACAAGGGCATTGTCCTGGTCCTCGACGAAGACGGGCCGTCATATCAGAACAAGGCAGCTGTGGGACAGAATCTCGCGTGCAGACGAGTGGGGTACACGTGCTATACCCGTGGCTTCGCGGATATTCTGTTGCAGGAGTCCTTGCGCCACCATGGGCGCGTTCGCCCTGCGATGTTGCGGACGTGCGCTCGCGTCGTGGAGCAGGGCTCCGAGCTGAGCAGCATGTTGCCGACGCGCGTTGATCACTGGCTGAAGCTAATGGAAGACGTGTTCAACAGCGCGCACGTAGAAATGCGCAGCGCGGCGTTGATGGAAGAATGCCGCCGGCATGAGGAATTCCTCCACGTCTCCATGGACGCCACTATCCGCATTCTGCGCAATGTCAAGGGCCAGGCAGACTATCGGTCTGCACATGCAGTGCGCGACGCTGCACCCGTGCCGGACGTGGACGCCAAGCGCCGCGTCCTGACACTCGCGGGCAGGACGGGCGCGGCGCTCGGTGTTTTCCTGACGAAGGACGAGGGAGCTGACGAAATAGCTGGAGCCCTTGCAGCTCGTTGGTCGGCGGCGTGCAGATCGCAGACGGTGTCCATCGCCAGTGATCAGCCGAGCAGCGCGCTATTCCGGGCCTTGCGAGGCTCATGCTTTCCAAATTTATCTATCTTGAGCCTTGACCCGGTCCATCTGCCCATCACGTACGAGGAGACGCGCTGGAGGAAAAAGACAGTGGGATCACGACTGTTGCGGATACTGATGGCCAAATTTACGAAGGTGGATTGCACGCTACCCGCGCGCTACTGGGGGGCGCCGTTCGACGGCGCGAATGCTCCGAATCTGCGGCCAATAGAGGAGCGCGCGCGAGCACAGATACTCGATCATTCACTCGCGAAGTCGCGAGCACAACATGTGACCGACCACGTGAACGCCGAGCTGCCATGGAAAACAACGCATGAGTTTATCGAAGCAATCGCCGCGCTGAGCGCGTTGGTTCCAGAAGAGCTTGCTCGCCGCACCCACGTGAATAACGTTCAACTGAAGAGGTTGCTTTACAATGCGACTGCCTCAGCTCGCATGCAATGGTTCTTCAATAATCAGCGATTCAGGCACTCCTTGCCGGAGGCGCGCTTAGCCCTGTTGGGGTCTGGCACGTCCGTCAACGAATCCTTCAACCACGAGATCAACACGTGGTTTCGCAACCAGGGGGGCATCTACGCTTCGACGGCGGAGCTTCAACTTAGGATTGGATTTTTGGGGGAGCTGCAAGCCCACAGTTGCGCGCTGTATTCGCCGACGCTGCGGCAGCTGCGACAGGCCAACGTGCTATCGCGAAGCATTATGGCCTGGGCTTTCCCCGGGGATGATTGGAAGAGTTACTGCGCGCTCCAGGCGCAGTGCGGCACCGACGTCCTGGCGCCTGCACGGCTCGCGCCCCGCGAAGCCCGACAGAGAGTCGCGCGGCTGATTGCCGAACGCGCCGCGTGCGTTCGGGGGAAGCCAGCGGCGCGCGAGACCGCGCCAGTTGGGCGGCGTGCTGCTCAGAGGAAGCCCGCTGCAAGGGCGCTCTTGGACAGTCTGCGCGATCGTAAAGTGCCTGAGATCAAGAGGACAGCCTTCACTTTGAAGCGCAAGCCAGCGTCGCGCGGAGCCTCTAGCCAGGCTCATACCGCGCGCACTTGCCAGCGGTGACTGATGCCGATGTGCCTTCTCTTCGTCAGCGTTAAATGCTTCCATTCCGTGCCCTTCCTCTCTCCCGGTGCTCACTTCCTCTGAGTCATTATCGGGGCCATGTCTTCCTTTGAGCCTTGAGCCTCGAGGGCATATTTCCATGGGCGCGCGATCCCAGATGTCGCCACGACAGTGGCCATATAATCTGTTGTTTTTTCCCCCGAGCTGCGCCCCCGCCACTCCGGGGGAAAAATGCACGGCGCGAGTTCTACAGTCTCGACGCCTGGGCCGTCGTAGTAGGAGGAAGCGAGGAGGCCACAACGACGCTCGCCACAACGACGGCGAAAGTCATGGCGATGATGATGGCGATGATGATTTGCTGGCTGCGATGATGACGAGATTGACGATGATGGCGATGAAGGTGCGTAGCAGGAGCAGGACGAGGATGAGAAAGAGAAAGCGCAGGAGGATTATCAGGAGGATGTGGGAGGGCGGGGAGAGGGAATAGAACAGTCTGCAGAAATCGTGACGAAAAGGAAGAGAAAAGGATCGATACAAGGAGAGGTTGAGGAAAAGTAAGCTAACGAGGATGTGTCTTAATCAAAAGGAATAAAGCATAGCAGGAAGGACGGGATGAGGGTAGTGACGGAGTGTGATCATGAGAAAGAGAGGGAACGCACATTATACCACAATGATCCCCTCACACATATATATATATATAGATGCATGCACCGTGTAGGCTTTTGGCTCAACAGAGGTGGTTTCCGCGCGAGGCGCCATGACCTCCAAGCGTGGACTGAACATACAAAATGTTGCTGGGGAGATGCGTGCAATCAAGTCTGCGCATGAGCAGCCAGACGCCCCCGTTGCTTCTTTGTTCGAACAAATATGCGCCATAGCGCAGCGGCCTGGCATCGATTGCGTCAGGATGGAGAGGATTCATAGCAAATACATGTTCGTGTGCATGGAAAACAGGTATGGGGATGGGGTTGTCCCGAGCCATGTGCTAGATCTTATCGTAAAAATATGCAGGAACGGTTTCAAGAACTCGGCCCTTCAAAATCCAGCGTGCATGGAATTGCAAACAGGCTCGGCGGAATATGAGAAGGTCAAAGCGTTCAACGATAAGATAATGAAATGTTCTGCTGGCCAAATGCCTTTATATGAATGCGAAGCTAAATTCGCAAGCTACACGTGTGGACATACGAGCATGGGGTTGCGTTGTTTATATGCAGAAGTTCCCGTGCCACAGAAAGATCCAGAACGATTCGACAGGAATTCACAAGACGGGTTTCTTTCAATGAAGAGGTTGAGGGAAGCGCAGCCCGACTACGCAAAGGCTTGCGATGAGGGCATTGAGTGGAGGGTCTTTCGGCATGAATTTGTCAAAGCGTTCCCTTGGATTTCAAACCTTGCCCAGGAAGCAGGCAATGCGGGGAAACAGATCGCACGTTGCGAGTCGCGATTGAGCCTGAAGTTCAATACCGCATCCATTGCGAACCGTTTGGCTAACCAAGGAGGCAAGATCGATTGGCCGAGGGTCATTCAAGAGGCGACTCGCGCGGGTTCCCTCTTCCCGGGGGAAATCGACGGATTGGTAACGTATGTGAAAGAGCTGTCGGGTGGTTTGGGCGAGCCAATTTTCCTCAGCGAATTGCGGGACTTCTCACGGCAATTAACTGTCCAGTGCGTGGTCACAGGCGCCATGGACGCCCTGACTGTGCAACGGCAGGGGCAGCGGCACGGGCTACTACTACGGTGGCAATGGCAGCGCCTATGGCGGTGGCAGGGGCGCCAGTGGCAAGGGCAGCGATATGGGCTACTACATCGGCGGCAAGGACAGCGCCTACGACGGTGGCAAGGGCCGCGACTACGACGGTGATGAGCCACAGCCGAAGAAGCGCCCACGCAAGCGCTATGGCTACTACGAGCGCGAGGGCGACGACCACTACTACCACAGCGGTGGCAAGGGCGATGACTACTACCACAGCGGTGGCAAGCGCGATGGCTACTACCACAGCGGTGGCAAGCACGGTGGCAAGCGCGACAGCAGCAGCTACTACGGCAAGCGTGGCCGCTACTGCGGCAGCAGCCAGAACGACGTCGGCTACCGCGACAGCGGCCACGACGGCGACAAGGGCAGCGACCACGTGGGCAACTACGACGGTGGCAAGGGCAGCGGCCACAAGGGCTACTACGATGGTGGCAAGGGCAACGGCCACAAGGGCGGCGACGACGACTACTACGTCCCGCGGCCGCGCGGTGGCAATCACATCCGCCTCGCCAAGGCCCTGGCGGTGAAAGAGCTGGTCGAGGGCTTCGATGGCTACGACTACCAGCAGATGAAGTACACCGAGTGGAACAAGCGGCTCCACGCGCATGTGTGGAGGGAGGCCCAGCGCGCGTGGCGCGATGCCAACTTGTCGTAGGACAGTGGCTGCCGCGACGGTGGCAAGGGCCGCGTCGGTGGCTACTACAGCTGTGGCCACGGGCTGACACGACGGCCGCAAGGGCTGCCGCGACTGGCGGCAAGGGCTGCCACGAGCTGCCACGACGGCGGCCATGGGCTGCAGCGACAGGCGGCTTTGGGCTGCCACGACGGCGGCCAAGGGCTACAGCTACGGTCACGGCATACCATCGCTAATTCTAGGCCCACGCGCTGCCTCCAGATCTCTTCGCAATCGCGACTGCGATGGCAGTTTCCCCCCCTCCTCTCCTTCTGAAGCGATCAGAGGCTCAGTTGTCGTATATGAGTTACTCACATGCGACAACTGTGTCGTATATGAGTTTCTCATCTACGACAGCGCTGTCGTATTTGAGAAACTCATATACGACCGCGCTGTCGTATATGAGAAACTCATATACGACAAACTCGGTGTGATAGTGTTGACGACAGCGCTGTCGTATGTGAGTTTCTCATATACGACAAAGTTGTCGTATATGAGTTTCTCATATACGACAGCGCTGTCGTATGGGAGAAACTCATATACGACAAAGTTGTCGTATATGAGTTTCTCATATACGACAGCGGGGTGGTCGGATCACAGTTTCCTGGTGGTGAGTCCTGGTGGCGACGATTTGAACGGTCTTGGACCATTCCAGGGGTGAAATTTCGGATGACGGGTTTGCATGTGGGGTCGTTCGTGGCCAGTTGATAGTATGCACCTCCCGCTCCTGTAGTTGACGTCTTGCCTAGACTCCACATATGTGCATCTGCTGTGGATGATTTAAGTGGGCACGATGATAGTTATCGGCCCAACGGCGCGTGCGCAGATACACACCGCCACAAGGGCCACGAGCCGCAACAAAAACGGTGCAACATCATCCTCGCATTATCGCCCCCGCAGCCCGTCCTCCATGGCCCCTCCTTTGTTGCCCCCATCGCCCGCCCATCGTTGCCCTCCAGCGTTCGCTCATCATCCGTCTATCGTCCTTCCCTCGTTGCTTCTATCTTCCGCCGCTCGTTTCCCGTCGTCACCTCATCGCCTCATCATCAGTATCGTCATCGCCACCACCGCAATCGGTCTTCGTCGTCGTCGGTCACCACCGTCACCACCACCTCCGCCACCGTCGCCATCGTCACCAGCTCTCCCCCACCGCCTCGTCCCATTCCCAGTGTTCAGTCGACGCTATCAGATACCCAGGTCCTCGTTCGCTCGAGCTCATGTGCCCCCCCCCCCGCCCCGTGTCATCTCGTTTTCTCGTTGTGGTGTGTCGCATTGCCCTCGTGGTCGCCGCCGCCGTCGCCGCCGCCGTCGCCGTTGCCGTTGCCGTCGTCCTCGTCGCCGTCGTCATCGCCGTCGTCGTCGTCGTCGTCGTCGTCGTCTTCGTCACCGCCGTTGTCGTCGTCGCCGTCGTCGTCGTCGGCGGCGCCGTCGTGCGCCGACCCCCTCCAGAGCGGCACCGCCCTGCGCGCGCCCCCGCCGCGGCCAGGGGGGTCGGGGCGCGACGGCGGCGACGACGGCGACGATGGCGACGACGGCGACGGCCACGAGTGGGAGCATGAGATAACGATGGTGAGGAGAGTGCGGACGGACAGGATGTTGCACGGGAGGTGGTTCAAACGTAGTGCAACGAATGAGAGGGCGGGTGGAGGGACGGCGATCAACGTTGATGTTGTGGAAGGATCTCCAGGACGGCACACGACGAATGCTGCGGTGGGGAAGAGGGGCGGATTGCGATGATGAGTATGATGGTGATGACGACGAACGGTGATGATGATGATGATGAGGATGCCGACGATGACGACAGTGACGGTGATGATGATGATGTGAGGCGGCGGCGAACCACGGCGTCGGTGCCGACGGCGGTGCGAATATTAGAGGGGGGATGCATCATGTGATATTGCATTGTGCGACTAAGTCGCAATATGCATCTCGGCCGTAGCCGTTGTGGTACGCGAGGCGCGTCTCTCTCGCGCGAGGCGTCTGCGCGCCGTTGTGCACATCATGCCTGCGATGTCCGCCCAACTCAAGGCACTACGGGCCCAACACCGTCGCGAGGACAGGGCGGACTTCAACGCCGCGCTCACGGCCACCGCCAGGCACGTGAACTACACTAAATCACAGGCGAAGAAGAACGACAAGAAGGTTGGGCTCGTTATGTAGTCTTTGTGTTTAGTAGTGTTAGCTACTATACTGACTTGCATTACGTTGCATGTATATGTGTGTTGATGCACACGTGTACGAATCATATTGTCTTGCGTTGCTGCGATTCGATTCGGCACCCCAATCGATTCGTGTGTTACAGGGTTTGAATGTTTTCAGGTGTGGGTTGGTAGGGTCGTGTTCACGCCATATCGCCCCCCTCCCCGAAAGGTAGATGCGGCGTTCAAGAAGCTGGAGCGAGCCATGAAACAGGCGGAGGCCGCCGAGGAGGTGTTCCGCATGGTTTTGCGGGAGGCAGAGGTGTGGAGGAATGGGCACATTCGTGCAACTGATCGCCTCGTTGCAGTGGGTGGCCTCACTCGGGCACGGGGCCGCAAGGCCCTTGGCGTCGCGCAGCGCGCTCTAGCAGCTTTGCGGGGTTCGCTACGGGGCAGCGGGGCAGCTACTAGGGTAGCCCACGCGTGCAAACGCATTCATCGTATCGCTTGTGGCGCTGCGTGCAAGAATGCGACGTCATGCACATGTGGGGTTGCACGCCGGTGGGGTCTATAGGGCGGCGCTACGGCGGCGATCGAGCCGTTCGTAAGCATATTGGCCCAAGGTGTGCGCGTGTGTGTGTGTGCGTGTGTGCGCGCAGGCCCTTGCACGTAAACTGTTCTGGCTGCAATGATGAAGCCCAGCAAGCAGAAGGCGATGGAGGCGCAGGTTCGTCATGGGCTTAGGGAGGAGCGTGAGGAGCGGGCTCGCCAGAAGAAAGAGATTGTCAAGGCTGCGAACAAGGATGTGGCGTCGACTCGCTCCCGTGTGAAAACACTGACCAAAAAGGCATGCATGTGGTTCATAACGCATCGCTAATTAAGTTTCCCGCCCCATAACACGGCCATCCCCCACCCTGACCCCCAGCAGCCTCAACAGGCAGATGTCGACTACGCCGCGTTCCCCAAGGCGAAGGATGAGCGGATGAACTCAATTCTGGACCGTGAGGCTGCGATCGAGTCGCACAGCGTCGCAGTCGCATGGCTTGAGCATGCGAAGTCCATGGACGTGGCCGGATCACGAGTCGGATCGCGCATTAGAAATGCAAGCTGTAAAGCCGTGCGTCGTGTGTCGAACTATCTTGCATCTGTTGCATTTAACATCATGCACATGATTGCATACGATCCCGTTTGTGGTTTGCGGTCTGGCCGCAGAGCGGTAACGACGACAGCGAAGCAGGGGAGGGGATGTGCGGATGAGGGTGATTGGCGACGGCGTGGGGGGCTGCACCATTGTTGCCCCCCCCAATGCACCCCCCACCGCGGTCGGGCCGCCCTGCAATTGCATGTGATGTTGCCGTTGGCATATTATCCGTATCCCATTTGGCTCGCGAGTCTGACGTTCGCGATATCCACTTGCCACGTCGCGATCTGTCGCGCCATCTACTTGCGTTTACTACGCAATGACGTCCGTGCCAAACCTCATCGCTGAGCTAAACCATATGCACGAATGGGTGCAAACTCAGATAAGCTGTGGGTTGGATCCCGCCGCAGTGGCCAAGTGTCAATTTGACCAGTTGCTCCTCAAAGTTGGCAATCTGGGAAACTTGAGCACCGATGGCGCGTCACTCCTCGCGAATGCCATTCGAGACAATGCGCTGGACCACTGGGGCTCGCGAGAGCTTGCCCAGCTTTGTTCGGCCGTTGGTAACAAGACTGGCTTGCTGGGATACACCAGCGGTTCTGAGAAGTGGCAGGAGGTAACCATCTTCTCTAAATGCCTCGCAGCGACTGAGCTCGCTAAGTTGAAGGGGGGGACTTATCACAGAAGGCGCGTGTAAACATTGTGGTCAACCGTGCCGCGCTAATTGGCATGCATACATTTTTTTTTATAAAAAAGGCGCGAGCGGCGGCTGTGGTGGCACATGCCGTTGGGAAATGTGACAATGCAGATGCGTGGATGAAACTACTGAAGGACGTGAAGAAGAAGTTGGGCGCAGCTGTCACTGCGAAAGCGTGGGCCAAACGCGGGTACAGGACGATCTGGGTATACGACACCATCGACCAGACGCATAGCGAGGCATGGCGGGGAGAGGCGCATGACAACGCCGAAGGCCCATGCATGGAGGACATGGGTGCCGACGAGCCCGAGTTCGTGCGAGGGTCTTCCAGCAGGACCGGGAAGACTACCACCGTTGAGCCCGTCGCGCCCCCCCCGCCCCCCCACGCGCCAAGGCCGCGATGCCAGATGTGACGGTTGGTGGGCAGTTGCAGATGTACCAGAACAGGTTCGGGGGGCAGTTGGCCGCGGCGCTCTTCGCCAATGTGGCGCTCCATGGAGGACGTGCAGCTGGGTCTGCAGGAGCGTCTACAGGGGTGCGCGCAGGGGCATCTTCAGGGGGCTGCCCTCTGGAGCCACCAAAGGCGAAGCTTCCGCCTCGTGAGGGGCCAACGCTCGGCAAGTCGGCGACGGCCGAGCCAGCAGTTGACGACGAAGAGCCCGATGCCAACCTGAGCGGCGAGGAGGCCGCCCTGCGCAAGCTGCTCGCCACCAAGGCGAAGGCGGCGGCCGCGGCGACGGCCGCGCGCAAGCGCCCCGCCGCGGCTGGCGACGCGGTCGCCGACGCCGCCGAAGCAGATG
The DNA here is from genome assembly GCA_963575745.1 of Prorocentrum cordatum. Lineage (NCBI taxonomy): Eukaryota > Dinophyceae > Prorocentrales > Prorocentraceae > Prorocentrum > Prorocentrum cordatum. The sequence goes on from CAUYUJ010007846.1 coordinate 30,205, forward strand.
CATCAGAGGATGCAGAGCAGCCGAAGAGCGCGGGCAAGGGCAAGGGCAATGGCATCAAACACAAGCACAAAGGCAAGGGGCACGGCAAGGGCAGCAAGAGCACGGGCAATAGCACGGGCAAGGTCGTCGCGAAGAGGCCCTCAAGCCACGTCGCGAAGCCGAAGGTGCTGCCGCCGCCTGCGAAGGCGGGGAACCTCCACTACAGGGCTGGCTACGTCCTGACCCAGAACGACAATCAGGTATATCGCCCCGTAGTGGGGCGGGGCGGCCAGAGGATCAAGTGGGGCCCTGGCGTGCGCTCGCGCGCTGAGGCGTGGTCCGCTGCCGTGGCGTTCATCGACGATCGGTCGTAGGCCAGCGCATCTCATTGTTTGTTGTTGCAGCGATGGGTTCGCTTGTGCATCTGCGGTGTAAAACAAATACGGTGCGATCGTCGCATCCTGTCTCGCTCGTGTCGATTGCGTTGCGGTCATCGCATACCGCATCAATCCGTAAGCATTTTGGCTGGCATGGCGTCGGGTCCGCGGCCGAAGCGGCCCCGAACACACTCCGATGCATTAGTTGAGGTCCACCGCGGCCCGTGTGCTTCCCAGGCAGCATTGTCTCACGTGCTCACTTGCGTTCGTGGCAATAGGTTGCCAGACGCTGTCTCGCGGGGGTCCCAATATAGGGCATATGAGAAACATGTGGCCGATGGTCGTAACACATATGGCCTTCGATTGAATGGCATGCAGATGCCTGTTGGCGACGGTAACGATGGGGGCACATTTGAGAATTGGGCGCGTAACCCAGGGGCGTTCTTGTACGCCATATGCAAGAAAAGCGGGCCGTTCAGGTCATTGATGCGCCAACAATTGCAAAAGCACCCATGTTCTTTAGTTGTGCCTTGGAAGATAACCCTTTATTTCGATGGTATATCGCCGCGTGATCCTCTCGCGAAAGGCAACGACTACCGTGGTATGGATGCTGTGTACTGGTCTTTTGCCGAATTTGACGAACACTTGCAAAACGAAGATCTATGGTTCACCCTCAGCACCGCGCGCGTTGCCAATATGAAAGATATGCCTGGGGGCATCGGGCAATCTATCAGCATGGTGCTCAGCGAGCTCTTTTTTTAATAGATCGGGTGGCGTTAACTTTGAGACAACGGGGGTTACGCTGGATGTATCTGCGCTGGGCGACGCAACAGCATACGCAACGATAGTTGCGAGATTGGCGTGTGTTATAGGAGACGAGGAGGCATTGAGGGAGCTTCATATGAACAGGGGGCACGCTGGCTCTAAGCCCTGCTCAATTTGCAGGAACGTCCTTAACAAGAAATTCGGCTACGCGCAATTCGGCAGTTCGGGGACATTCGTTGATGATACCTGCATTGACAAAAGCAAACTCGTATACAACACTGACGCGACAGTCGTCGCGATCTTGGAGAGGTTGCGCCCTGATTGGGAGAGGTGCCAGCGAGACGAGCTCACAGACGCGCAGTGCACATCTGTGACGCAGGTGAACGGTTGGAATTTCCATCCAACGCATGTCGCACTGGACCCGTTTCTGAGATACTTGGTGATGACATTCCTCTGCTTCGTTTGGATGCGCGTATATTTCGTTAGTGGCATTTTTGATCGGGACGTCAGGGCCCTCCTAGAGCACAAAGGTTTCAAGAACCTGTGCAGCGCCGGCGACCTCCACGACTACTTCATGAAGTGGGCATGGCCATCCAAACACCACTCTGCTGCAACAGTCTGGGAAACGGGAGACTTCCAGGCGAGTACCTCGCAAGAGCTATCTGCGATTCCCGTGCTGGCTCTATACATTAGGCAAGTCATTGCCAGTACACCATCATGCGATGCAGTCGCAGGCCAGATAGCAAGCATGCTGGCGTTATGTGACGCCGTGGATGTTATTCTCTGCGCGTCGAGGCGATTGCCATGCGCACGCGACGAGGTTGAGTCAGCAGTGTTGAAACATTTGGAGCTTCACCAGCGTGCATATGGTGCCAAGTATTGGGTGTATAAGCATCACATGGCTATCCACTTGGCTGATATGTTTGAGAGGCATGGTGCTTTATCATGTTTTGTCCAAGAGCGGAAACACAAACATGTCAAACTATTTGCAAAAGGACCATCTGTGCAAGACGAGGCCCGAGAAGGCGGTAATGATCCAGCTCGCGGCTCAGCACATGCATGATCTACAGAACATCCGCGGGTTGTCACTGGAGTGCGAGTTCGAGTGCGCCACAGCTGCAAGCAAACGTTTGTTGAGTGCTTTGCAGCAGCTGCGGCCAGGCACGCATGCAGCAGTCTCGACCATTGAAGCGCACGCCGAACATGGAGGGACAATCAAACGTGGTGACATAGTTTTGATGGGTCGCGATCGTGGCCACGTTGCAGTCCAAGTGTGGTTCCACGTGAAATGCGACGGCGATCCGCCGCAGAGCTTAGTTCATATTCTGATTACAAAGCACGTGCATGAGAGCGAACACTTTTCTAGGCATGTCATCGATTCAGTTCGTTGAAATCTCCAGTGGTTTACAGGAGAGTTGGCGATCATATCGCGTGCATTTGGCCAACGGAATACCGTACATTGTTCTGTTAGCGCATACTTTACAAACAAACAACATCGATATGCAAAGAACACAACATGCAATCTCAAAAAACCAACCATATGCAGTTGAGAGTACCGCAATTGTGAATATCTTCTTCGGTGGCGCTCCCTATGGGGCCACGAGCCGTATGAGGGGTGTGCCGAAATGCGTGGCAGTGTACACAACACGAACGAAGACGATAGGTCCGAATATGAAAGCTTGAGCGCGTGCGAGTCGGATCGCGAGCGAGTCTGATTATGAATGAATCTGCGCGCGATTGATTCTATTCGCATGAATGCGTGCATGGATACGCCCAGTGTAAATGTATGTATACGACTGTGAACAGTTTGGGTCTGCGTGACTCTCGGTACTCGTGACTCTGAGCGTCGCCTCTGCAGGGGGCTTCCCTGGGAACCCCGACGGCAGCGCCCGCGCGCCGCGACGCCCATGTCGGCACGCCACGCACCTGGTGTGCGGGACGCATGCGGACGGCAGCACTGGGGCCTTCGGTGGAGCTCCCTGTGGGGCCACGAAACGTGTGAGGGGTGTGCCGAAATGGGTGTGCGGGACGCATGCGGACGGCAACCCATGGGTGCCGCATTCGGTGGAGCTCCCTATGGCGGCCACGAAACGTGTGAGGGGTGTGCCGAAATGGGTGTGCGGGACGCATGCGGACAGCACTGCAGGGGGCCTTCGGTGGAGCTCCCTGTGGGGCCACGAAACGTGTGAGGGGTGTGCCGAAATGGGTGTGCGGGACGCATGCGGACGGCAGCCATGGGGCCTTCGGTGGAGCTCCCTGTGGGGCCACGAAACGTGTGAGGGGTGTGCCGAAATGGGTGTGCGGGACGCATGCGGACGGCAGCCATGGGGCCTTCGGTGGAGCTCCCTGTGGGGCCACGAAACGTGTGAGGGGTGTGCCGAAATGGGTGTGCGGGACGCATGCGGACGGCAGCCATGGGGCCTTCGGTGGAGCTCCCTGTGGGGCCACGAAACGTGTGAGGGGTGTGCCGAAATGGGTGTGCGGGACGCATGCGGACGGCAGCACTGGGGCCTTCGGTGGAGCTCCCTATGGGGCCACGAAACGTGTGAGGGGTGTGCCGAAATGGGTGTGCGGGACGCATGCGGACGGCAGCATTGGGGCCTTCGGTGGAGCTCCCTGTGGGGCCACGAAACGTGTGAGGGGTGTGCCGAAATGGGTGTGCGGGACGCATGCGGACGGCAGCCATGGGCCTTCGGTGGAGCTCCCTATGGGGCCACGAAACGTGTGAGGGGTGTGCCGAAATGGGTGTGCGGGACGCATGCGGACGGCAGCACTGGGGCCTTCGGTGGAGCTCCCTGTGGGGCCACGAAACGTGTGAGGGGTGTGCCGAAATGGGTGTGCGGGACGCATGCGGACGGCAGCCATGGGGCCTTCGGTGGAGCTCCCTGTGGGGCCACGAAACGTGTGAGGGGTGTGCCGAAATGGGTGTGCGGGACGCATGCGGACGGCAGCAATGGGGCCTTCGGTGGAGCTCCCTGTGGGGCCACGAAACGTGTGAGGGGTGTGCCGAAATGGGTGTGCGGGACGCATGCGGACGGCAGCCATGGGGCCTTCGGTGGAGCTCCCTATGGGGCCACGAAACGTGTGAGGGGTGTGCCGAAATGGGTGTGCGGGACGCATGCGGACGGCAGCACTGGGGCCTTCGGTGGAGCTCCCTGTGGGGCCACGAAACGTGTGAGGGGTGTGCCGAAATGGGTGTGCGGGACGCATGCGGACGGCAGCCATGGGGCCTTCGGTGGAGCTCCCTGTGGGGCCACGAAACGTGTGAGGGGTGTGCCGAAATGGGTGTGCGGGACGCATGCGGACGGCAGCACTGGGGCCTTCGGCGGAGCTCCTATGGGGCTACGAAACGCTGTACTGGGTGGGTGAAACGCAGGGAAGAGGGGGAGGAGGGAGGAGGAGGAGGAGGAAGGAGGAAGGAGACGCGGGGCACCGTCTCTTCAAAACGAGGACCCAACACCACAGGATGGTTGGGAACAAAAACACTTTCCAAACAAACCTCAAGTATAAGCCAAAACCGAGCATGCCACTCCAAAAACTCCAACACGGTAACTAGTTAGGACGAGTTACTAACTAGTTATAACTCCAGCTAACTATTACTAACCGAAGCGTTCCTTCAGGTATGTATCCAGGTAGCTCGCATCTAAAAGAAGAGAGATACATACACTTATATTT
>CAUYUJ010007846.1:40000-44057 GCA_963575745.1 Prorocentrum cordatum
GTCGACGACCACCGACGACGGCAATGACGACGTCCGACGACGACGACGACCGACGGCGCGATGAAGCCAAAGAGCTGTCAAGCTCCTACGTAGAGGCCTTCCAGATGCGGTCCGAGGTGGGGTCGGCGGATCGCGCCGTATCGCCAATGCGATTTCCGATGCATCGTCGACGCATCGGCGACGTCGGTGATGCATCGGCGACGTCGGCGTGGAGAACATCGGGTTCCACCGCGAGCCGCATTGCCGAGGCATCGGCGATGCGGCGCGATTCCCTGACCCCATCTACTCTGACCCCCTATGGGAGGCCCAGACTACGAGTCCCCTGGGGAAGCCCCACGAACCAGGGAGTCCCCCTCCAGCGGTACATGGCCCCGCTGGGTGCCAATTGGTGCAACCGTGTCGTACAGACGCCTGAAGCGCCACTATCGAGCATGTCACGCCGCAAGAGGCGTCGACAATATCAGGTCCACATGGTTGGCTCCCTGAAATGACTTTCAGGAAAGGCCGCTCGGCGTTCACGGGCTCTCCGATCCTTCCTCCCCGTCCTTTTTCCAATTCCTCCTCCCTCTACCCTTCCCCTCCTAATCCTGCCTCTTCCTCCATTGTCCCCACGCTCATTCCCCCCTTCCCTTCATCATGCTCCGTCCCTCGTCTCCTCTCCGCTCTCCTCCTCCTCCTCCTCCTCCTCCCCCTCTTCCTCCTCCTCCTCCTCCTTTTCTTCCACTCCCTTCCGTTCCTCCCCATCGACGACGTCGCCGCCGCCGCAACTGACGGCGACGACGACGTGGTCCCCCAGAAGTGTGGACCCCTTCTGGACGGCTCGTCATCCCCAGCCGTTCCTTGGCTGTCCCGGCTGGCTTCTCATCCCGAGCCGTTCGGGGCCTGGCAAGGGCCCCGGAGGCCTAAAACTGTCAAACAGCGAGGAGGTTTGGCTTGCTGGCCCTAGAGGCCTAAAACTGTCCACTCGCGATTTTTGTCACATCGCGAGGAAGTCTGGCTTTCTGTCCACTCTTCGGGACTCTGGCGCCCGATTCTCGACGATCCGGGCAGCTCAGGGATCGCCCTCGACGAGAAGCACAACTGCTGGGAATCGTGAGAGAACCGTCCAAAAACCGTTGAGAACCCATCCAAGGTTCTCCAAACAAACCGTCCAAACCGTCCAAAACCCTTCCAAAAACCGTTCAAAGACCGTTGAGAACCCGACCAAAACCGTCCAAAAACCGTTGAGAACCCGACAGGATTGAGTAGGGGATCTGCTTCATCATTGATTTACCCTAAATTTTATTTTTCCGTCGATTCTACGGCGCATGCTCCTCCTCCTCCTCCTCCTCCTCCTCCTCCTCCTCCTCCTCCTCCTCCTCCTCCTCCTCCCCCTTCTCCTCCTCCTCCTCCTCCTCCTCCTCCTCCTCCTCTACCTCCTCCTGCTCCTCCTCCTCATCCTCCTGCCTCGTAGATCCACGGAACAGTCTACGTGCTTGTTGCAGAATCGACGGATAATTTAATTCTTGGGTAAATCGATTGCAGTCAACCCGTGCAACAAGGACGCACGACACGGACGCAAGGGCCTTGGCCTTGGAAGGCCATGCCGATGCTTCGCGGGCGGGGCGCGGCCCGCGAACGCGGCCACGGCTGGGCCGAAGGGGAAGGATGCGAGGGGAACCTTGGAAAGTTGCCCATCCTCACAATGCCGGTTGACTGTGTGTAGTCGATGCCCTTGTCGGCAAGGGGACGAGGCAGAAGGGCTCCGAGGCTTCTGATGAGGCCGCTCGGGAAGGCGCAGAAGCCCCAATCCCTTCTCCGAAGGCCACCCGGCCCTCTCGGGGTCCCATGACCGTCCGGTGGCCACACCGTCCAGTGAGTCAAAGGTGCTGCGGGGCGAGCAAGCCGTTTTGGAACCTGGGTCATGCTCGGAGGGCGTCTCGAGCGCCTGTGGGGCTCGGGGCATCCCCGAGGTCCCAAGAGGAAGGAGGAGGAGGAGGAGGAGGAGGAGAAGGATGGAGAGGAGGAGGAGGAGGAGGAAGAATAGAGGGAGGAGGAAGAAGAATAGAGGATGAGTGGAGGAGGAGAGGAGGAGGAGGAGGAGGAGGAGGAGGAGGAGGAGGAGGAGGCGGAGGAGGACGTCCGGGGACGACGGCGACGGCGCCGGCGACGAGGCGGGCCCACGCGGCCTGTCAAGCAGGGCGGGCGTGCTCGGCGGTGCGGCCGGGCCGAAGACGACCCGCGGCGCGCCGGGGAGCGGGAGGCTGAGCGAGCTGTCCGCGCGGCGGAGCGGCGCGCCTGGCACGGCAGTAGTCGGCGCCAGCGTCGGCCACGTCGTCGGCCACGTCGGCGTCGTCGTCTTCGTGGCCGTCGGCGTCGTCTTCTACGTCGTCTATCTACGTCGTCGTCTACGTCGTCGGCCACGTCGGCGGCGGCGGCGGCGTCGGTGGTGGCCACGGAGGCGGCGGCTACGGCGGCGGCGTCTGCGGCGTCGCTTACGCCAGCGTCAGCATCGTTGTCGTCTACGTACGTGTCTGCGTCGTCGTCGATGGCGTCGGCGGCTCGGCGGCTAAGAGAAGAGGGGAGGGAGGAGGAGGAGGAGGAGGAGGAGGAGGAGGAGGAGGAGGAGGAGGAGAAGGAGGAGGCTTTGGTGGAGGACAGGGCGGGACGGTGAGGATGAGGATGAGGATGAAGATGATGATGATGATGATGAGGAGGAGGAGGAGGAGGAGGAGGAGGAAGAGGAGGATGAGGAGGAGGAGGAGGAGGCTGAGAACTGCAACGGCCTTTAGTCCGCGTGCGCGCGTGCTTGCCAGGATGACAAGGACGAGGAAGGTCAGAGAGAAGAACGGGCGTCCTGAGATGGGCCCTGAGGACCCCTCTCGAGGGTACTCAGAGAACTACCGTCTTCTTTCTCCCCCCCTCGTCTTCGTGCACCTCTTCCTCCTCCTCATCCTCCTCGTGCTCCTGGTCGTCCTCCTCCTCCTCCTCCTCCTGCCCGTCGCCTGGGGATGGGGCTGAGGTGGGGTTGGAGCCCGCTGGCGGGCCTGGGGCAGGTCCCGTGGCTGAGGTGTCCCAGGAGCCCGCCGATTTCCAGTAGGATGGGGTCTCGGTCCGCGTCCTGGGCCTAGAGCGAGTTGCCCGCCTGCTCGGTCTTCAGTCTGCCCGTTCTGCGGCTGAATGGGCTCGGGAGCGCAGGAGGGTTATGAAGGAGGCCAAAGCCAAAGGTTTTTGACTCCTCCTCCTCCTCCGTCTCCTCCTCCTCCTCCTCCTCGTGCTCCTCCTTCTCCTCGTCCTCCTTTTCTTTGAACCCCTCGCCCTCCTCCCGCACACTCCGACGACGTGATTTTTTCGCACCGTCGACCCCTGCAAGTCCAGTCCTCTTCCTCGGGGTCAACTTCTCATCGCGACACGTTTTTTGACCGTCCCTGGGCCCGAGAAAAGCCTTTGGAGGCCAAAACGGACCCAAAACTCTCCGCCGTGTTTTTTGTCAATAACGCGAGGAGGTCTGTGTACTCCTCCCTCTGGGAAGGGCTTGAATAATACACCAACACGACTGGTCGGCCAATGAGCTCGGTGTGCAGACGCCCCAGCTTCACAATCTGTGGGGAGCTGGAACGTCTATCTTCCGAATCCCTTCGTCCAAACCCGCTGGTCCCGGGCCGGCCAAACGACGTATCGTATACATCGGGCCCCTCCGATCCTTTGAGCAACGACCGACCGTCACGGCTTTCCCATAGGCTTTCCCGTGATCTAATGATGATGGCCAGAGTCGGCCCCAAACAGTGTGTCGATAGCAGCATATACGAAGTGCAATCAATGTGGTGCAATTCACCAGTGCTCAACTTGAAACTGTCAGCTCCACTGCTCGCGCAATGCTCCCACCCGCCCACCCGCAATTTGGTTAGCAAAAGCCATGCGGCGGCGATTGCGATAAGTGCTTGGCGTTGGCTGGTGCATCTCTGCGGCCGCGCTAGCCCGCTCATGCTCGCGCGCACAGCGGCCAGCTGTTTTGGCGCGACCAACACGGCCGCGGTGGCGCTGCCCTCTGGGCACTTCCCGGCGGGCACTTCAGTGC